>PVKA01023041.1:0-36219 GCA_004027165.1 Ctenomys sociabilis | reverse complement strand
TTTTTTTTTTTTTTTTTTTTTTTTTTTTTTGTCTTTTTGAGACAGGGTCTCACTATGCAGTTCAGGCTGGCCTTGAGCTCACTTTGTAGCTCAGGCTGGTCTTGAACTCACAACAATCCTCCTGCCTCAGCCTCCCGAGTGCTGGGATTACAGGCATGCGCCACCACACCCGGCAGGCTTGGAATGTTTTTTCCTTAAATGCATGATAAGACTTTTGGTGAAACTATCTGGCCTCTTATTTTCATTGACCCCTTATTCCATTTCTTGGATGATTTTAGGGTTGCCATAAAGTTCATTTTATAATTCTTGAGTCAGTTTAGTGAGTTAGGTTTTCCTAGCAATGTGTTTATTTCACCTAAACTTAAACATTAGTTGGTATAGAGTTGCTGACGGTATTGTCTTGCTAATATTTGAAGAGTCTGCAGCATATGTGGTGAGGCCCTTTGCTGCATCCCTGGCACCTCCCTTCCGGGCCTTGGTTTCCTGATCAGGGGCCCTGTTAAACAGGCTGACTTGTCCCCAGCTGAGTCCTCACAGGCCATCCACTGTCCCTGTCAGAGGCACAAGCGCCGCTCCCTTCTCTTCTGAGTGCGCTGTGAGAACACAAGGAGGTGGGGAGGTGGCTCTTCCAGTGAATCCCCTGCTGCACACTTGCCGTCTTCTGTGCGGCTCAGAGAACTCCGGCCCTCTCAGCTTGAGGGCTTCTCCAGGCTTCCTGCCTCCTCCTTGTTCTGAGCTCAGATCCGAAGCGCTCGTGCTCTGGTTCCTTCCTGCAGGCCTCCCAAGACCAAGTTCTTCTTCACGGTCATCCCTCAGCCCATCTTCTTGAGCCCAGGCCTAGCCCTCACGCTCCCTGTTGTCTTCCGGCCTCTGGAGGAGGTAAAGTCCAGTAGGGCACAGGGGGAGAGACCACAGCACAGGAAGCAGGAGCAGGCAGCAAGGAGCCTCCCTTCTCCCCTCCATGCACACTTCCTGCCAGCTACATCTAGATCCCCAGCTCTGGAAGTCCTCCCAGAGGCTCAGACCCCAATCTCCTTAGGCAGAAAGGTGCACCCCCGAGATACTGGGGCTAAAGTCCATATTACTGTGTTGACATTAAAGAACCCTAGGTTCTCCATAAATCTCCTCAAAGTTCTTTGCAAAGAAATTATATGGAGATGAGGGTGGGATGGGTAGTGAGTCTCACCACGTTGCCCAGGATGACTTCAAACCCCTGGATTCCGGTCTGCAGCATCTGTGGTGTGGTCCTTTGCTGCATGCCTGTCACCTCTTTTCCAGCCTCCCAAAGAGTTGGGTTTATGCAGGTGTATACCACCATACCCAGATCCTCCAAATCCTTTGTTCCCCACCAAAGAGTCCCTGATCACCACAACTAACTATATATAGGAGTACAGGAAGTGATGGTGAGCTTTGGCACAAGGCGCTGACCAGCAGATGAATTGGAGGGATAGCAGAGGGCAGTAGGGTACCATCCAAGTACCACTGACCACTGACTGCCTATCCCTCTTCTGCTTCAAAGAAGGAGTACATGGACCAGCTGTGGTTTGAGAAAGAAGAGGGGGCATTCAGTGTCTATCTGAGGGCCACCCTGCCCCACCACAAGCTAGTCTGCCCACAGTACCTGCAGCTGCCCATGTGTGCCATTGGGGACACAGTTGAAGCCTGGTTCTGCCTGGAAAATGTAGGGTGAGAATGAGGCTGAGACCCAGCAGTGGCAGGAGTGTGCTCTGGGGAGAGGGTCTGGGTGTATTGGGGGGGTGCATCTTCCATGCGGAATGGAGTTTTCCAGAGCCTCTGCCTGATCCATCCCTGCCTCCCCCAGGGACCTGCCCACCTTCTTCTCCTGGGAGTTCCCCAGCCCATTTCAAATGTTCCCCACCACGGGGCTGCTGGAGCCAGGACTAGCCTGCAGGGTCAGGGTGACCTTTCAGCCCCTCATAGCTGTCATCCATGAAGTCCAGGCCATATGCTGGTATGGAGAGGGCAGCAGGCAGAAGAGCAGTATCCGGCTGCAGGCTGTTGGTGAGGCCCAACCCCCACCTGCCCCCTCCCTGAGTCTCATGGCCTATGTGTGTCCCTGTGTGCCCTGGTGCGGCCCTGCAGAGCCTCCTCACAGCCTCCTCCTCTTGCTTCAGCACCCAGGTCTTGCTTTTATTTTATTTATTTTGCCTGCCATCATGTCTTCCCTCACTTTTTTTTTTTTTTTTTTTTTTTGTGGAACCAGGGATTGAACTCAGGCCCCAGTGCTTATTCCACTGAGCCATCTCCCCGGCCCTTGCCATCTTATCTTACACTAGTTCTTCCCCAGGACACACGCCTTTCTGGGGCTGCTCAGCTGGGCCACAGAGGCCTGAGCAAGTTCCCTCCAAGAATTCCCCATCTCTGCCCCAGCTAAATGTGCCCAGCTGCTGGTGAGCATAAGGCACAAGCAAGCAGAGGACCAGGATGCCGAGGGCTCTCAGAAGCTGTTGCACTTCGGCTCTGTTGCTGTGGGCTGCACCGCTGAGAGGCAGATCAGGCTGTACAACCCATCTGCGGTATGCGCAGGTTCCGGGAGGGAGGAAGCAGAGCTCAGGGGCCTCAGGACTGGCTGCCCTTCAGATCCATCCCCTTTACAGAACGCTCCCCTTTCTCCACGCCTTTGATCCCAAGCCTTGTGTAACCCCTGTAACCCCTGTGTGCTGATGTGTACATTGTCAACAGCCATCAACAACCTGCATTTCTCCTCCTAGCTGGGGCTGGGCTTCGGTGTCCTCTGCCCACTCCCACCCTTCAGAGGGCTCCTAGAACAGCCCCAGAGTGCCCTGACCTTAAGACCATAGCTGTATCCCAGAGTATCTTTGAAAGAAGGAACAAGTGCCTCCCACTGGGCAGCCCAAGGCAGGCACATTGGCTTGGCCCCTTCTTCCTTCTGGTGGAGGCAGCTCTGTCACTGGCCAGTGGGCATAGGCTGGGTGTCAGCTGCCTCACCCCTGCCCTGGGTTGGTTGGTACCATGCACAAACTGTCTGACCCTGTGACCTTGCCCTTTGCTCCTCCCCTGACCCTGCAGGTGAATGCCCCCTTCAAGATTGAAATGGCCCCAGACATGCTGGCCAAAGACCAGGCCTTCTCATGCTCCATGAGCTGTGGCATCGTACCCCCAGGAGAGAAGAAAAACGTGTCAGTGTTCTTCCATCCCAAGACCTTGGGCAGCAGAGCTACACACTACTTCTCCATCACAGCTGCTGGCAGTGCCTCCAAGACCCTGCTCCAAGTTGTTGGTTTCAGCACAGGTACTGGCAGCCTGGGGACACCGCACTTCCCTGGGCAGGAACAGTAGATTCCTAAGAGTTCTGGGCCTCCTCCTAAAAGGCCTTCCTCCCGGCTCCTCAGCCTAGGTGTCTGGTGCCCCCTGGTGGCCCAGTGAGGAAGCATTTTGGACAGTTGGTGATACCATCCTGCCATCACCGCTAGAAATTGTGGCGCACCGCTGACATTATAGGGGCCCTGAGCTTATCAGCCTGGCCATCTGTCTCCAGGGACCCTCCAAGAAGTGGTCTTCCCGACAGAAGGACGCTTTCTGAGACACCTAGATGGCAGGGCACACTCACAGGGACCTGTCTCTTATGCCCAGGTCCTGCTGTGTCCCTGCAGCACTACTGCATCAACTTTAGCTGGGTCAACTTCAGGGAGCGCTCGGAGCAGACCCTGTGGATTGAGAACCAGTCAGACTGCACAGCCTACTTCCAGTTTGCCATCGACTGCAAGCAGAGTGTCTTCAGCATCAGGCCCCACTCTGGGACTCTGCTGGGCAAGGCCCGCATGACCCTGCACTGCACCTTCCAGCCCACTCACCCCATCATCTGCTTCCGGCGGGTGGCCTGTCTCATCCACCACCAGGTGAGCCGTGGGACAGAGCTGAGGGGAAGAGGCTCCTCTGTGTGAGGGGCAGCTACGCGGGGAAGACGAGGTGTGCCGGGCGCTCCCTGTGTTCTGAAACTTGTGTGGCTGCCACCCTGGGCCGCCAGCTCCTCCGGCTTTTGGAAGCAGAATGTGACCAGGTGCACACAGGGTTCGCTCTCAGCCAGGTGGGTATGGCGAGCTCGCCCTGACTGCTGCCAAGCCAGAGGCTTTGCTGCTGCTGCCGCCAGTGAGGTGGGGAGACAGATATGTGGACATCATCCCACAAAACGTGGAGGACAGGAGCTGGGGAAATGGCTCAGTGGAATAAGCGCTTCCCTGGCAAGCACAAGGGCCTGAGTTCAATCCCTGGTTCTGCAAAAACAAACAACAGCAACAAAAAAATGTGCAGGACAGGGAGCTCTGGGGCTAAACCTGAACCCAGGGCCCAGAACAAGGTATACACACAGTGTACTGACCTCTGTCACCTAGCAAAGATAGCAACGAGGGACTGAGACCTAGCACCTACAGAGCTGGTGCCTGGGCTCTGGGCTGTGTCACCCTTTTCCAGTTCTCACACAAGTGCAGTACAGGCTCAGGGAAACCTTAGCGCAGGGATATAGAACTGACCCAGTCTCTGCTGCCTGAAGGAGGGCCTAAATGCTGGGCCTGAGGGCTCCTGGCTATCCACACTGTAGGATGGGCAGTAGAATGCCCAAGTGCCATGCACAGGGCCAAGAAGGGCAGGCAATGGCTGAGCCTCCCATCCTTCTCCTGACTCGCCCCGAGCTCCATTAGCCAGCCAGGCAGCCGCGCCAGCCTCCCTCCAGCCGTCCTGCTGTCTGTGCCATCTCATCTCCTAGGTGTTTGTCCTTCATTCAGCCACCAGCACCCGCTAGCCCTACCCTTCGTTTCAGCCCACCACACACCAACAAATGTTGCAGGACCCCCTGTTCCTGGACCTGATTGGGACCTGCCACTCAGACAGTACCAAGCCGACTGTCCTGACCCCTCAGCACCTCAGCTGGTATCGAGCACACCTGGCACGGGGCCTGACACTCTACCCTCCTGACATCCTGGCTGCCATGTTGAGGGAGAGGACATTGCAGCAGGACAGCGATGGGACCCTCATGCTGCCCCCGGAGGTATCTGGCTCCTTCTGGGCCCCAGCGTGAGGACCCTTCCCAGCCTCCTGCAATTCTTGGGCAGCCCAGTGTCCTCATAGCTCTGTGCTGGGGGTGACTTGCGTAGGGTTTCTGCAGCCTTGTCCAGAGCGGAGGGGCAGGAGGGCAGTGGCGGCGAGAGTGGCAGCTGGCCCACTCTTGTTAATCTGTCTGCAGGGTCTGGAGGAAGCTAAAGCCCCCCAGCACCCTGATATCCCCCCCATGATGGAATACTTCTTTGATGGCACCAGGGACATGGCCATTTTCCCCCCACCCGTCAGCATAGAACCAGCTGAAGTGGACTTCGGTGGCTGCCCTGGGCCCGAGGCCCCGAGCCCTGTCCCACTGTGCCTGAGAAACCATACCAAAGGCAGGATTACAGTGGTCTGGACACAAAGGCACGGCTGTCCCTTCTGGGTGACCCCAGACACCTTTGATGTGCCCCCACTCAAGTCCATGGCCATGCGTCTGCACTTCCAGCCGCCCAGCCCCAACGGCTTCTGCGCGGTGGAGCTCGAGGCCTTCGCTGTCTACAAGGTGTGTGTATGTGCATGGGTGCTTTGGGAAGGCAGTTCTCAGCCCGGGGCCTACGGGCAGGATGGGGGTGGAGGGGATGACAGAGTGCTTCAGGCCTTACCGTCCATGCTGGGATTCTCCCACCCTCTCTTGGACTGGACAGCAGCCCTCACTGCCTTGCGACTCTCCCAGACCCACAGCCCAGCTCTGTGCTCCCTATGTCTCATTTGTGGGTGGCCTCCCTCTTGTCTGGGGAAGAACCAGGCTTGGATCAAGCCTTTTGGGAAATTTGGTGCCCAGGAACTAGCTGCCTGGGGCTCTTGGCTAGGGGATTTCTGGCTTCTCTTCTAATTCTTGAAGTAGAAAGCGGTCCCTTTAAAGCAGAGATCTCCAACCCCTGGCCATAGACTGATGCTGTGGTCTGTCAGGAACCAGGTGGCACAGCAGAAGGCAAGCAAAGCTTCATCTGTATTTACAATCACTTTCTATCACTGGCATCACCACTTGAGCTCTGCCTCCTGCCAAGTCAGTGGCATAATTAGATTCTGTTAGGAGTGTGAACCTGAATGTAAATTATGCATGTAAGGGCCCTATGTTGTGTGCTCTTTATGAGAATCTAGTGCCTGACGACCTGATGTGGAGCTGAGGCAGTGACGCGAGTGCTGGGAAGCAGCTGTAAATACAGAGTAACAGAAGCAGAGAAGTTTGACTGCACAGAGGCTATAATAGATCAACTGCTTTCAGACTCATATCGGTCCCTCTCAGTGGGCAGCAAGTTAAGTTTAAGCTGCAACTGGTGGCAGGCTGTGGAGAGGCAAGTGAGTTGATGACTTCAGTTGTACAGCTGCATGTGGAAGTGGGTTTTAAGTCAGAACCCAACAGTTTAGTCCACACATGACTTGCCCATTTTGTTTGCCACTTCCATCCATGGCTCTTTCCCACACTTAGGTCAATCACAGTTGTGGTAGACCACAAGCTAGCCCTGACCCAGATGAGTAAAATACAAACATAACTGGAGAACTTCTTTGGAAAGGAGGGAGACCCAAAGATGAGCTAGCAGAAGATTCTAAGATGGCTATAAAAGGAAATGTGCATTTAAGAGAAAATGCCAAGAGTCCTAATTAAACTATGGGGTCACTGCAGTGGGTGACTCACATTCTTCAAGCCCACTCAGTCCTTCTTGGCAGCTGCCTTCCTCATGGAGGCCAGCATGTTGCTCAGCTCCTCACACTTCCTCTTGGTGCAGACGTGTGCCCACACCCTTTTTCTTGATGAACTTGCAAGCACGTTTGTCCTCGGACACCTTAGCATCTCCATAGCATGCTGTTCATGGGGGGGGGGCGAAGCCACACACCTCCCGGATCATGTCCTGCACAAACTTAGTGTGTTTGGTGAGGCATCCACCATGGAGGCTGTGCCTCAGTTTGCTCACATTCTTAGTCACCTTGTGGCCCTTGTTGAGGCCCATGGCTATGGGATGGTGTAGGTCCATGGCTACTGCTCCTCAAGGTAGCTGTAGTGGAAGCAAGCCCACTATTCATAACATATGGTGACTAGTTATCCAGCAAAGCTGTGAAACCATGCACTGTGGATTAAGAGATAAGCCTTTCAAGTTCTTCAAAGAAAGGAACAGGAACAGGAAGGATAGACATAATTATTGAAATCTACCACTTCATCTAATGGGTCTGCACAGATAGTACCCTTCCTAGTGGCTAGGCACATTGCTAAAGCTAAGGAGTCCTTTACTGTTGGTGAAGAGTTGGCCCTGCCTGCTGCTAAGGATGTTTGCTGTGAATGTCCTTTTATGAAACACTGCAGCTTAAGAGGTGGCACCCGCTCCTCTTTCACCTAGTACCATAATGAGGCCAATTGGTGAAATAGAAGATACTGAAGCACAGTTGTCAGCAAAAATTAATGAGCACCACGGTGTGCACTCTAGATTGGTGAGCCCACCAACAAGGCAACAGTGCTTGTTCTTGTGTGATGTTTTTTAGGAAGGCTTCACAAAGATGTGTTATTGGCGTCTTTGTTACCAACCAAGCTGCGCAAGTCAAGTCTGTGAGTGATCGCACTTCAGCGAAAGCACACCGGCCATCTCCTATCAGCAGCATAGCTGGGGAGCTTTCCCGTTTCACTACTCAGGTCAAAGAGGTGGCTTCTGGCTGTGCGTCCAGCACAGTCATCCGTTGTCACATTGTGGATAGCTGAAAAATTTCACCTGAAATTAACAGTTTGCAGGATGTGATTGAGCTATGAAGTACATTAAAGCTCATGCCCGTGACTCATGTCTGTTCACATAATTCTGTGAGGAGATGGATGCAGAACAGTCTTCTCTTTATTGTTTTTGGTTTTTTGAGGCAAGGTCTTGCTGTGTAGTTCAGATTGGCCTTCAGTTCACTATGTAGTCCAGGCTGCCCTCAAACTCATAGTGACCCTCCTCCATCAGCCTCCTGAGTGCTGGGATTCCAGGCATCTGACACAGACCTTTTTTTTGTGGTCTTTTTGAGACAGGGTTTCACTATGCAGTTCAGGCTGGCTTTGAACACACTTCGTAGGCCAGGCTGGCCTCAGGCTTCCAGTGATCCTCCTACCTCAGCCTCCCAAGGGCCGGGATTCCTGGCTCGACAGTCTTCCTTTATATACAGAAGTGAGATGACTTTCTAAAGTTACATTCTGGCCAGGATTTTTGAGCTATGACAGCTGCTCCAGAAATTTCTTTTGGAAACAACCAGTCACAGCACATTTCAATGATAGAGTGGATCACAGAACTTGTCTGCTCATGGCATATTCAGTCTGCTCAGCATACTTAATCTGTCACTTTAGGAGAGAATGGCAACTGTGTTCAAGTCAGCAGATAAAGCTCCATACGTTCTGAACTAAAGTCAAGGGATCGCCTCCCAAGATTGCCACAAAAGCACCAACATCAACCTGCTTCTGTTTCCAACATCCTATCTTCATGAAGCAGGGTTTTCCACAGTGACAGCAACCAAAATGAAATTAGAGTGCAGACTGGACATAAACCACACACTTTGGGTATCACCGTCTCCTGTCACCCACAGAGGAGACTGTCTAGTTGCAGAAGAATAAGCTCAGGGCTCTCACTGCATCTGTACTGGGGCAAGTTGGATAATTATTTCCCTGTATACTGTACTGTAATAATAATAGAAGTGAGGTGCACACTAAAGGCACTGTGTTTGAATCATCAAAGCCATCCTCCATCCCCATCCATGGGACAATGAATCTTTCATAGAACCTGTGCCAAGAAGGTTGGGGACACTGCATTAAAGGAGCTCTTGGCAGGCAGGAACCAGGCCTAGGGACAGAGGCAGGGTGCAGGGTAGTGAGGTGCATCAGGTGAGGGCTTTTCTAGTGCAGCTGCTCTTGGTCAGCAGGCCTCTGCACACAGGCTGTCCCCAGCCCTGCTGTGGCATGCCGACCTCTTAGGTCCTGTGTGTCCCCAGGTAGCCCTGTTTTCTCTTCCTTCCCAGTTGGCCTGGTGCTGGACCAGAGAAGAACGGAGAGAGCTGTGCAGTCAAGACCTAGGGCTCTGTGGCCTTGAGCAAGCTCTTAAACGTTCCTGGCCCTGGTGTTCTCACCTATAAAGTTTAAGGCTTTCCAAAGTGGAGTCTTTTCTTGCCTCCTTTCAGTGGAGGCTTGTAGGAGCAAAGCTCAGACTCCCAGCTTGGCCTAGGCTGAGCACATCAGAGTTTTAGGTCACAGCACTAGGCCGATGCTATCTGATAAGGCAGCCACCAGCCACATGTGGCCAGTGGGCACTTGACACGTGGCTGCTCCAAATACAGATGTGGCGTAAGGTATAAAAGATACGCAGATTTCAAAGACTTAACATGAGAAGAATAAAATATCTCCTTCCTAATTTCATATCCATTTTATGTTAAAGTGATAGGATTTTTAATCTATTGGGTTAAATAGAAGACCATTGAAATTAATTTCACATGTTTTACTTGTTTCATGTGGCCACTGAAACATTTAAAATCACATTTGCGGCCAGCATCTGTGGCTCCTGTTATATTTCCATTGGCCAGCGCGTCTCCAGCTCATTCCTACAGAATGAATGCTGCTTTCACACACCGCCTCTCCCTCCTCCCAGGCAGCTGTGGGGATCCAGAGAGGGTTTACAAGTGCTGAGCCCAGGCCCTGGCTGCAGCTCTCAGCACTGTCTTTTCTGTGGCCAACTCAGGAGGCCTGCAGCCCGAGTCGGGGTATCAGTAGGGACAGGCAGAGTGGATGCCTTCTGCCTTGAGCTCGGGCCCTGAGCTGCTTCCTGGGGTGGCCCTGCAGGTCCTGCAAAGCTACCACAACATCGAGGAAGACTGCACTGTGTGCCCATCGTGGTGCCTGCTGGTGCGGGCACGAGGCCACAGCTACAGTGCCGGCTTGGAGCACCACATTCCCCAGTACTTCCTGGACGCACCCCAGGTGAGCATGGTCCCACCAGCGGCCGGTGGGGAGAACCCCTGGCTCCTGCCTTGGCCTGCAGTGGCCTCCCACCAAATCCCCGCACCCTCACTTCCCTGTACCCTCACATCCTCTCCGGCCAATGGGGGACTTGAACCTGGATCAGGGCACTGGCACGGCAGCCTGTGAGTTGGGTACCAGCCGTTCACTGCTCCGTCTGAAACACTTGGTCCTCTCCCTCTCAGGCTTACAGCTCTCCAGCTCCTCCATTTGTGCTGCCTTGCTTATTGAGCACCCCCAGGCACCACATCCTAACTAGACTCTAGGGGTACAGCAGCCCAAACCAGGAGCCCTGGGGGGCACTCTACTTAGGAGTCAGAATTCCTAGGCCTTTGCCAAGGCTTTGGAGGCCCTGTCTGGCCTGTGAAACAAGGTGATGGGCTGAGAAGCCCAGAATTGGGGCCCAGGCTGCCAGTGCCCAGCTGGGGTGATTCCATTCACCCCATTCGCCATACTCTGCCCTTCAGTCCCTACCCTCCAATATTCAGCTCAGGGGTTGCCTTCCCCAGAGTATCCTCCTTAGTCTTGGGGTTCTTAGCACTAATTCCCTGCCCATCTCCCATGGTCAGCTGAGATCCCTTTTCCTGAGATCCATCCCCTTTTGCTCCCATACCAACTTACACACGTGCATTTGTTCCCCTAGATGGGTGCAAACTGGGGTCAGGGACTGTGAGCCTCATGTTTTATAGTCTGCCCAGCCTTATCCTAGTACTGGCTACACCCTGGCTACCCAGGGAGAATTGGGGATTTGGGATTTGGGTAGGTTCCCTTTAGTCACTTGTGTGAGGAGCATCTAAAAGGAGCTGCCTAAGCCAGAGCTACTGGACCTGGATTTCTAACAATGGTCCTTCCAAGGGCAAAGGCATTCTGGACTGAAAGGACCTCTCCTCTAACCATAAGAACCCACCTTGGAGGCCTGTGTTGCTCCAGTATGCAGGGCCTCCCCATCTCCATCTCTGGAGTTCTCCGGAGGACAGCATCTGGGCCAGGCTATGGCCTCTCTCAGCTCACTGCTCCCAGGGTGTCAGCTGGGCTACAGCAGGAATCTTGGATCCCCTGGAAGACAACCTACCCAAGCCCACATACACCCCAAGTGTGTGTCTGGAGGATGGGGGTCAGAGCAGAGTTCCTTCTTGCTTCCTCCTCTCTCCGACCCCCAGCTGTTTCCTGCAGTGTCCTCTGGCAAGCCTTCCTACCTCAGTCTGCTCCTCGTCAACAAAGGCTCCATGCTGCTGACCTTCAGCGTGACCCCCAACAGCAGCTCAGACATCACCCTGCGGCCCACCTCGGGCCTTGTAGCCCCTGGTGCCCACCAGATCTTCCTCATCAGCACCTACCCCAAGGGCACCTCCTGGAAGCAGCACATTTTCTACCTGGAGTTTAATTTTGGCTCCCAGTACCTCAAGGTAGGAGGCAGGAGTAAGAATCATCCCTCTTCGGGCCAGGGAGATGGCTCAGTGGAATAAATGTTTCCCTGGCAAGCACAAGGACCTGAGTTCAATCCCCGGTTCTGCAAAAAAAAAAAAAAAAAAAAAAAAAAAAAAAAAAAAAAAAAAAAAAAAAAAAAAAAAAAAAAAAAACCATCCCTCTCCAGAACTTTCTGAGTTGGCCTTCAGGAGCCTACTCCTCTTCCACAAAGTAGCATCCCGAGGAGAGAGCCCTTGGTCCATCTGTGAAAAACTCTGCCACTCCTCTAGGGCTTGCCTGTCTCTCCCATGGAGTATAGGACCAACAACAAGTCTTCTGCAGGTTGGAGAGAGGTATTTGGAGCAAGCCCAGGGGTAGGGTCTGCATAGTGGACCCATGTCTCACTCCACAAAATAGTGTGTCCCTCCCTTCTCAGTCCCTGAGTTCTGCTCTATCTGCTTGTGACAGGAGCTTCCATGCCCAGGTTGGAGAATGACCTTTGGTGCCCCTTCCAAAAGGAAATGTTGCCCACCTGTGGCCTCCTGGATGTGGAGGGAAGCAGGACCACAAGGTGAGGTCAGGTACTGCCCTCCTTTCTTTGGCCTAGGAGGTGAGCATACAGAGTCGAGAGGAGCCACTGCAGCTGAAGTTGGACACCTGCAAATATGTCTTCTTCAAGCCCACCTGGGTGGGCTGCTTCTCCACCAGCGTCTTCACCTTCCATAACCCCTCACGCCTTCCCCTGGAGTTTGAATGGAGGGTCTCCCAGCAGCACCGACAAACTCTGGCTGTCCAGCCCTCCAAGGGGCTGATCCACCCCAACGAAAGCCTTGTGAGTGCCCTGGCCCACTGCTGGGGGACGGGGAGGGTGAGGCCTGCCTTCACCTCCGCCGCCTCTTGCGTGTGGCTCTCACTGGCTGTGATGTGCACCCAGCCCTTCAGTCCACAGCCCCCTCCCCGAAGTGTGAGGAGGTGTTATCACCAACCCTCTGGCCCCATTCCACAGTGAACTGAGACTTGGGGAGAAAGCCCTTTTCTCAGATCAAGGTTAAGAAGTACAGAACTATGAAAGGGATCCAAGTTTCCAGTGCCAGGGCCGAGCCCATGTCCACATTCCGTCACCCATGGTACCCAAAGATGTAGATTGCTGGGAGGGTGGCTTGGAGCAGCTGGAGTTGGGGTCAAGTGGGTGGGTCTTGGTCAAGGGTGAGGAAGGGGGTTCCCAGAGGCCCCAGATGAAGCATGAAGGGGGACACAGTGTGGGACCCAGAATAGCAGATCTTGTCCCTGGCCTAGGGCCTTACAGATTAATTGGGGGTCAACAGACTTGGAGCAAGAACACATAGCACAAGATGTCCTTAGGAGCCCAAGGTCAGTAAGTAGTGGTGGGAGGGGCTGCACCGACTCAGGAGTCAGCCTTGGGCATTTGGCCCTCACTCCTGCCCTTCCCAGCTGTCTGACCCTGGGCTAGTTCCTGGACTTCTCCAGTTTCTCATCCTAAAACAAGCCTTGAAAATACCACTGACCTGTTGTAAGGATCAGGATGGAAGGGCTTAGGGAGATGACGCAATGTATGATGTGCATGAAGCACCTGGTACAGGGTAGAAACTCAGGAAACATTACTTAAAGCTTGACACCCTACAATGGGGCTTTCACAGGCCAGGAGCCCCAGGGAAGGACATTTCAGAGGCCCCCATACAGCAACCCTCTCTGTGTCCCTAGACACTGACTTGGATCTTCAGTCCTTTGGAAGAGACCAAGTACCTGTTCCGAGTGGGGGTGTGGGTCTGGGAAGCTGGCCTGCCCCCAGATGCCAAGCCCCCTGCCACTGTGCACTACATGATCCGACTGGTGGGCTTGGGCATCAGCAGCAGCCTCTCTGTGAGTGGGAGGCCCAGGGGGAGGGGAGAAAGCCCCGGGTGCCCGACCCCAAAGGACAAGGGAGGGAGCCTTCTGTCTCCCTTGCCTGAACCCCTGAACCTGTCCTTGCTTGGGGGATGCTCTGAGGATGGGGCCAGGCAGCAGGGCTGACGGAGGTGCGGAGCCGCCAGCAACTGCTGGCTGTGGCCTCAGGCAGAGACAAAGGAGCTGGACTTTGGGAGCATGCTGGTGGGCAGCGAGCAGTCCAGGAGTCTGGTCCTCCAGAATGATGGCAACTGCACCCTCTACTTCCGCCTGTACCTGGAGCAACACAGCCTCGAGGGCCTTGACCATGAGTCCCCTGGTACGAGCCTTGGCTGCGCTGCCCTGGAACCCAGAGATATGTAAATGTGGTGGGGAACCAGGGCTGTTGCTTAAGATAGGTTGCTATACCATGGCCTGGCCAGATTAGAACTTCAATCTAGTGCCTCTTCTCGTAGCTGTGTGCCTTGGGTGAATGACTAGGACTGTCAGAGTCTCAGCTTCTTCGGCTGTAGAATGGGGCAACTGTTGATACCCACCCACCTCACAGGGCTGCTAGGTGGAGAAAGGTGCCACAAAGAAGTGTGATCTCTTGGTCCAATCTGATAGCTCAGTGGACTAAAGTCTGGGGTTTGACCCTTGGCTGGCAGTGCTGGCCCCATCCCCAGGCTGTGCTGAGACAGCAATTGAGACTGGGTGTGTGGGCTCCAGCCTGCAATCCCAGCACTTGGGAGGCTGAAAACAGGATGATTGCTACGAGTCTGATCTACATAGTGAGACCCTGAACACTCTGTATCCCCTGTACTAAATGCATTAAAAAAAAAAAAAAAAGTATGATTTCTGTCGCAGCCTGGGAGGAGGGTTCTGCTCCATTTCCTGGCTCAGGCCAGTGTTCTGCCGGCCCAGGGAGGGTATGTGAGAAGCACCAGCAGGAGCCAGGCTGCCTCTGCCTGCTGACCCGACCTGCACTGCCCCTGAGCAGCTCTGCAGCTGGACCGTTCTGAGGGGAGTGTGCCGCCTCACTGCCGGGCCACTGTCAGCCTGACTGCCTGCCCCAGGCACAAGGGCCAGTACTCCTGGACTGTCAGCTACTCTCTCCTGTTTCACAAAGGTACCTGGGTGCTCAGTATGGAGAAGCACCAGGGGAAGGGGAGGAGCTGTGGGGCAGGGGCGGGGAATACTGAGCTCAGAACTGCTGCACAGTGAGCAGGGCTGGGCCAGCCTGTGCCTCTGGGTGTCTGCTGAGGACCCTGCCTGTCTGTGTGAGTCAGTACGCGTGGGTACCTGAGCTGCACAAACCTCCACAGGAACGGTCAGGGAACGTGCTGATTCCTGGTGGGATCTTAGGTCCTCTGCTTAGCTGGGCCTCAGTTTTCTCCCCCATCCAACGGAATTGCTATTAGCCTTGCTCTGTGGCAAGCATGAAGGAGAGGAGGCCTCAGAATGCTGCCTTAATGGGATTGGATCCTGGCTCCAACATCTAGCAGTCTATAGCTTTAGCAAGTTGCTTCACTTCCCTGAGCTTCAATTTCCTTATGAAGTGGGGCTAGCAGTGGCACATGGGCCACAGAAAGAAATGAAATAGTGATGTGTTCTGTCACCTAGAAGAAGCTGGAAAACACAATGCTAGGTAAAAAGAGCCGGTGACAAAAGCCACCTACTGAGTGTTTCCATTTGCATGAAACATCTAGAATAGACCAAAACAGGCCTGCAGAAAGTAGAAGAGCGGCTGCCAGGAGAGGAAGAGGGGTGTGGGGAGTGGCAGCTAATTAGCACTGGCTGTCTTCTGCAGGTGATGGAAACTTGCTAAAATTAGATAATGGCGAGGTTGCACAGTGAGTACACCAGAATCACTGGATTGTATGTGTTAAAAAGGCAGATTTTACAAGTAGATAAATTAGTCTTCAATAAAGCTGTTACTGAAAATTAGTTTTGAAAACAGTAGTACAAGCCGGGCGTGGTGGCGCATGCTTGTAATCCCAGCACTCGGGAGGCTGAGGCAGGAGGATTGTTGTGAGTTCGAGACCAGCCTGAGCTACAAAGTGAGCTTAAAGCCAGCCTGAACTGCATAGCGAGACCCTGTCTCAAAAAGACAAAAAAAAAAAAAAAAAAAAAAAAGAAAACAGTAGTACACATTAAAGGCAAAGATGTGAGCCAAGTACTTGGGAAAGTGCTATAAAAATATCAGGCAAGGGTCAGCTGCTTTTGGGAGGGTCCCAAAGCCAGAGGCACAGCTCCAGGAGGGAGGTGAGCACTCTTCTGTCTCCCACACATATGCCCCAGATAACAAGCTTGGAGAGAAGCAGGAGCTGTGTCAAGTCTCCCTGGTGGCCGTGTACCCCCTACTCTCCATCCTGGACGCCTGCCCCCTGGGTGGGGCCAAGGGCATCTCCCGGAAGAACCTGTGGCGCCTCTTCTCCCTGGACACCCTCAATAGTTACTTGGCGTGTGACCCCACTCCCTCTGAGCTCACCTACAAGGTGCCCACCCAACACAGGTGAGCTGGGGTGAAAGGGAGTAGGGCCTGCTGGGGATGTTTCTACAGCTGTTAACCCATGGCCCAGCCCCACGCTGTGTCCACGAAGCTGCTTCCCATCTCTGTGGGGGAGGGAACCCCAAGTTCTGATCCCTCCCTGGAGGACACTGGAGAATCAAGACCTGGCTTGAGGTCTGAAGAGCTGACCCATCTCTGCCTATGAGTGTCCAATTCCCTGACTCCTACTTTGAGGGTGGGAAGGAATGTCCACACCAGCACCCCCTGCTCCAGGAGAACCCTATCCTGTCCCCATCCTGTGCTCTGAGCCCAGGGATTTCTCTGCTTTATACAGCATGGGCCAGATTCCCCCTGTCTTTACTCCTTTGAAACTTGACTTCAACTTTGGGGCAGCACCGCTCAAGACCCCACCCTCCGTGGTGCTCCTGGCCATGAAGAACAGCGGAATGGTGCCCTTGGACTGGTATGGCTGGCTTGGAGGGGCTACTAGGGGCCTT
Source organism: Ctenomys sociabilis (assembly GCA_004027165.1). Taxonomy (NCBI): domain Eukaryota; kingdom Metazoa; phylum Chordata; class Mammalia; order Rodentia; family Ctenomyidae; genus Ctenomys; species Ctenomys sociabilis. The sequence goes on along the minus strand of PVKA01023041.1, from coordinate 19,880 downwards.
GGGTTTGGCTTTGAGGCTGGAAGCGGGGAAGAGCTACTTCCTTGTATCAGTGGGAGACTTGGTCTGTATGGAGTGGCCCCCACTGAAGGAGTGTGGGGGCTCAGCTGGTCCTGGTCACCCAGAAGCACTGAGAATCTGTCTCTGGCTGACCCACATATCAGTAGACTGAGGGCAGAGGGAACTTGCTCTGATGGAGACTGGAATAGCTGTCTTAGTGACTGAATGAATGAGTGTTAGGCTCTCAGATCTGCAGATGCTCCCAGCAGGGGCACAACTGAGGCTCAGCTGGCTCAGGACTCAACCAGGCCACTCAGCTATTTCAGACCCCTTTATAGCCAACTCCAGAGCTTCTGCCCACGCTGTTAGCCAGCTCCAAGGGACTTGTGCATACCAGGAATGTCTAGGTGCCGGCTGCCCTGCCCGGCTGCCCGGCAGGTCCTACTTCAGTCTCAGGGCGCCAGGCCTGGAGCTCCGCCTCCCCTGGGCCCCACCCTTGTCCTGCGAGGTGCAGAGCTGCTGCCCACTCCACATCCTGTTCCCATGCCAGGATGTTCCTCCTCACTGCCTCTGCCATGCGCCTGGATTTCCAAGTAAACGTCCTTTAGGTGACTTTAGCTTGACTGCCAAGAAGTGCAGAAGGAGGGTCCCCGGCCTGGGGGTGATGGGAGGGCAGGTGAGAGTGAAACATGTGGGGGGCATCTCTGAAGGAAACCTGCCTGCTGGAACCAAGGAAGACCGAGGGCGGGGGATCTAGGCATTTGTGTGCTCCGCCTGGCCCTTCCCACCCTCCCTGGAGGAATGAGATGGTGAAACTGGCTCAGGCAGCGGGTCTGTCTGAGAAGGGCAGGGCTGTGAGTACCTGAGGGCTTCTGGCCCAGGGTCACTGTGGCAGTTTGGCAGGGTTGCTGCCTGCGGAGTGAGGCCCGGCTCTGTGAGCTCTAGATCCACCATCCACCGGGCTCTGAAGCAGGCGGGGAGCCAAGCCCCACAGGCGGAGGGTGTTGGCCTGGCTCCTGGGGTGGTGCGAGGCATTTGGGGGTCCGAGGGCACTTTGTGTTTGGGTTGGGTAGGAGCAACCTGGCTCATACTGGAGAGGCTCCAGGCTGCTGGAAACCGAGGCGGAAGGGAGCCCAGGCAGCGTGCCTGCCGGCAGGGGATCATTTCAGGTACAGGAAGGCAGGCCGTGCTTCTTCCAGGGTTCAGAGGGGCCTGGCTCTCCTGTGCTTTCTGTGTGGTTGAGTTTCCTTTCAATTTCTGAGAAGGCTATTTTTGCAAATTCTTGCCTGTCTCTGCTGAGCTCATAAAGAACAGACAGGCTTTATTTCTGCCAGGACCAGTCAGACAGGGACTTGGCTCGGAGGACAGAGGGAGAGCCCCAAGTGGGAAGGGGAGCCCCACCAGGGGAGCAGGGAGCCACCAGCTCCTCCTGCTGGCACCTCTGCTCTGCTGGACCCTGGAACACCTGTCAGATGTGCTTGTCAAGGTCATCTGTTCACCTGTGTGCTTTCTATTCCGCTGGCTAAAATTCCACCAGCTAAACTTCTGGTGGTGTTGCAGAGGGGCAGGCTTCAGGCTGATCCTCAGAATAGACATGGACGGCCTAGAGCCCAGTGGCCTAAGGCCGAGCCGCTGTCCCCTGCTGGGTAACATGCGCTGTGAAGGGCACTGCTCTGTTGAGCTCCAGAACGGCTCGTACAGAAAGAAGGTAGGAACAAGCTTTCTGCTATTTCCCTGAAAATAAGACTAGGTCTTACACTAAATTTTGCTCCAGCCCAGTGTAGTGGTGCATGTCTGTCACCCCAGCACTCAGGAGGTTGAGCCAGGGGTGACCAGCCTGAGCTGCAGAGTGAGACCCTGTCTCCAAATACACTTTGCTGCTCTCAAAGAAGCAATAGGCTTATTTTCAGTGGGTGCCTTATTTTTTCTTCTGTTTTTTTCTCGTATTGGGGACTGAACTCAGGACTTTGTGTGAGCCAGGCAGGTATTTATGTCACTGAGCTATCTCCCCAGCCTGTTTTTTTTTTTTTTTTATGTACAACAACTGAAATTTATTCTTTTACTCATATACAAAAAAATCTACATTTATTCATGCACAAAAATCTACATTTATTTATTTTTCTTTATTTTATTTTTTTGTCTTTTTGAGACAGAGTCTTACTATGCAGTTCAGACTGGCCTTGAGCTCACTTTGTAGCCCAGGCTGGTCTCGAACTCACAACAATCCTCCTGCCTCAGCCTCCCAAGTGCTGGGATTACAGGCATGTGCCACCATGCCTGGCAAATCTACATTTATTCATGCACAAAAATCTACATTTACTCAAATATAGGCGTGTCACCTTCTCTGGAGCACCATCAGCCCTCTCTAAATCCCAAGTTCCAGCCCAAATTGCTTGTGAGTCTTCTGCTATGGAAGCATTGGCCCCAGTCTCTCCCCTCCAGCAACAGAGCTCTTCTTCAGTGAGTGCTGCTTGTCCACGTAGCCTGCTCTGGAAGCATCTCCCCACCCCCGTTACCACCTCTTGTAGGCTGGGCTTCACAAAGTTCACATTAAATCAGGAGTTAGCTGAAGAGTTATGAGACAGGAGTGATCACAGAAATGGTGACAGTTAAGAATGATGGTCTAAATCCAGGTGTAGGAGGCTGAGGCAGGAGGATGATCATGAGTTTGGGCCAGCCTGGGCGACATAGTGAGTTCAAGACCAGCCTGAATTTGAGACCCTGTCTAAAAAAAAAAAAAAAAAAAAAAAAAACATGAAAAATGATGGTCCACACAAAAACAATGAAAAATTGCAGGCACCAAAATTCAGAAAATGTTTATTTACTTCACATGAGTATGTTGTATGCCCATCACGACATATGCCATATCAAACTATGGAGATTCACAACGGGGCTGGGGGCTTGATCCCCGAGCCTGCCAGGCTGGCCCTGCCCCAGGGGTGCACTGAGATGACAATTGAGACTGGGCATGGTGGCACACTCCTGTAACCCCAGCTCTTGGGAGGCTTTGGTCACTGTGAATCTGATCTAGTAGTGAGACCCTGAGCACCCTGTAGGCCCTTCCCTAAAATACAAAAAAAAGTGGCCCACTTAGGCCACTTTTATAATATTTATAAATATCTATAAATATTTAACTATAATTTATACTATAATTTTATTTTAAGTATCAATGTCAATAATACAAATGTTATTATATATTAATATTATTTTATAATTCATCGTGTGGTTGTACTAAAGGCATCCAGCTAGCTATGATCTCAGCTGGAACTTATTTTCAGCAAATAGACATGGACGGAGAATTCCTGGCACACGGCCACCGGCCAGTGTGCTGCCGGTGCATTACGAGCAGGACCCCAAACAGCAGTCTCCAATTTTTCTGCTGATCATTAGCCCTCAAATAAAATGACAGAAATAATTTATTCAACTGCAGCAAGTCCAATGATACAGGGGTGATGGAAAGTAAGAAACCCCCGCTGCCGAGCGGTGAGCTCCCGGATGACGCCTGGCACTGTCGGCATTCACACGGCTCGCAGGCAGGATGCATTTCCACCGTCAGGTCAATTCAGAGAGGCCTAGCTCATTCTTCCTAACAGTTGCACAGCATTCTGTGCTGTACATGAGCACTTGAGCTATTAAATCTCTCTCTTATTAGAAGATGGAGCAGTTCTGGTGCTGGCAAGATGGCTGAGTAGAATAAGCACTTGCCTGGCAAGCACAAGGGCCTGAGTTCAATCTCCGGTTCTGCAAAAAAAAAAAAAAAAAAAAAAGATTGAGCACCTCCCAGTTGCATGTTTTTGCCACTCCTCAACAAACAAAAACATCATAATGAATAATGAATATTTTGCATGTGTGTGCACGTGTGTATGCATATGTGTGTGTGTTTTTATTTCTGTAGCTTAACTCCCCAAAATGGGATTTTTAGGTTCAAGGGCAGATACGTTTTTCTTCTAACAGATGCTTCCAAAATTCCTTCCAAAATGTAAAGCATTTCCCTCCCTCCTGCTTATCTTTGTATATTTCAGGATTTCTAGTCTTTTAAAACTTAGCAGCATTGGATGTAACTTATCTTCAACACTTCCAATGTGAAAACATTTGAGACTGATTCCTCAGGGGAGAGCTTTAGCTTGCACTTCCCTGTCTTCCGTAAATGTTTCCGGCCCACCCATCTGCTTATTCCTTCCTCTTCCTCCTTGGCAGCATCTCCTTTCCTTTTCTGTACTGTTCTCTGCTTACGCTGTTGGCCTGCTTCACTGCTGGAGCCATTTCCATGCCATCTCTCTGAGACCAAAGGATGCTCCTGTCAGACTATGACCTCAGGGCACAGTCACTAGTGTCATCAGCCTGAGGGTATTAGCTACTTTCCTTTAGTATGAGGCACTTCTAGGGCATTTACTCTGTACATCTTGCTTGTTGCCACAGTGCCAGCCCTAGTTGGACATAGTGGTACATGCCCAGCATTCTGGGAGGCTGAGGCAAAAGGATTGCAGCATCGAGCCCAGCCTGGTCAAATTGGTCGAGACTCTCAAAATAAAGAAGGGCTGGGGAGATAGCTTAGTGTGAAGGCCCTGAATTTAATCTCTAATACCACAAAAATAAGCACACCATCCCTGCTGGGTACCTATCCTCTGCCCAATCTCAGGGGTCTCTGGGTAAGCTGCCAGTATTCACAGGGGACTCACCAGGCACCTTCCTGAGAGCCAGAGTGAAAACAGGCTTGCATCCTGCTTTAAACAGCCTGCCTGTGCAAGTAGCTGACCCACAGTGGGATCCCCAATCTTCACTGCTCCTTTAGTCACTATGGTCCTGTTTTTGTTCCCACGTTTGAGGGTGATTAGGAAATGAGAATCTGTACCAGCCACATCTGCTTAGCCAGGCATGGGGCAGCCTGCCAGATGGGGGCGGGCACGCAGGAGGAGTGAGGGAGGTCTCCATCTGTCCTGCAGGGCTCAGAGCTCAGCGCTCCCGACCCTCTGTCCAGACTGACCTGCTCTTTGCACATCACTCAGCCCTTCTCTACTCCCCTCTCCAGGGCCTTTCTCTTTCCAAGTGACCAGAAAATTGGCTTGGAGCTGTGGGCAGAACAAATAGAGTTTGACTGCACTGAGCTCCACCAGATGCGCATAGAGGACAATTGTATCTTCTCCATCAGCCCCAAGTCTGGGAGCCTGAGCCCTGGGCAGGAGCAGATTGTGGAAGTCAAATACAGGTACCCCCTACCCCTACCTCTACTTCTGCTCTGGGGTGGGGAAGGGGCCCTTACCCTGGCCTTTCCCTGCTAGACTTCTGAGCACTTCGAATGGCCACCCCTCTCAGAGAACACTCTTTCCACCCCCAGGGGGCGCCTGAGGTCCTTCTTGTCCGGTCCCAACTTGGGTGAACTGTTTCAAGGGGCTAGGTGACTCCAAACCCCAGGCATGTCAAGTCTATTTGTTCTCCCGCTTGCACCAGGCCTCAAAGCTCACCTCTGGGTGTGTTTCCTCCCTTCCAGCCACCTGTTCATAGGCACAGATCGCCTCCCCGTGCTCTTCAAGGTGTTCCATGGCCGGGAGATTGTGGTGAGGCCCTAGCAGTCCAGTGCCGTCCTCAGTCTCAGGCTAGAGGGTGGGCTCGCTGGAAGACCAAAAGGAGCATGGGACAGTGGGTTCCCCTGGGGTGGTGGGATCCAAGTCTCTGCTGTGTAGGCCACTTCCCCCCGCCGAAGGATGCTACCCAGGGGCTTTTTATTTCCAGCTAAATTTCATAGGTGTCACAGTGAAGCTGGAGCAGAAGTACGTGCACTTCACCTCCACTACCCACCAGTTTATCCCTGTCCCCATCGGCGACACACTACCTCCACGGCAGGTCAGTGGTCCAGACGGTCCTGGTTACCAAGAAGGCTAAGTGCTGATCAGTACCTCGCTGCGTCAGCCCTTGACAGGGTAACAAAGACACTGCCTTCCCAGCAAGGTTGTCAGGTTAAACCCCAACATTGGGCAGCTGGGGAGACCCAAGGCAAGAAGCTTCGGTTTCCTGGTACCTGGTACTAAGATCTTTATCGGATTCAGTTCTCACACAAAAGCGGGTGATTTTTCTCTTCTAGCACAAGGCTTTTCAAACCTCTATGACCCGGAGCCAGACTACTACATTTTATATTTATGTATGCTCACTTGGCACTATTGATATTCACCTACAACCAGAGCAGAAATATCACAAATACATGTACCCAGGCTATCATATGCAAAAAAGGCTGTTGTCTTTTTTATTTTATTCTATTCCATTTTTTTTTAAATGCTGGATATGACCCATTAAACTGGTGTGGAATGCTCAGTAATGAGTCCAAGCCACAGTGTGGAGGTCACAGATCCAAGGATATGTGACAGACCGAGATGCGGATCCCTGGGAATTGTGGACTTTTCTTTCCTTATTGGTTGGAGGGAATCAGTACCTTTGTTCTGAATATGTATGTTGGAATTCTCCAAGAAGAAGAGAATTGGAAAAAATTTCGCAGCTGTGATATCTCTACCTATGTAGAAGCCCCTGTGGGTCTCTAGCTGTTTTACTCTGAAGGCCAAAGAAAGGCCTCCTGCTCCCGACAGGGCATCCACCATCTTTCATTATTTGCCTTCAGTTTACCTTTGTCAAGTTATAAGGGGACCCTAGTGGGGTCCAGACCAGCATTTTGTCAGACACCAGCCCTGAGCTCTGCTCAGATCCATGCACCATCCACCACTCTTATCAGCTTGCCAGCAGCCTCATTCGAGACTGGGACAGAAATAGCTAGGTTTGAGCTACAGGGCACAGGTAGTACCATTCACAGAAATGAGATAAGTTGGCAGGGTGGGAGGCAATAGTTCCAAGTGAAGAATTTGGTTTTTGAAGATTGAGATGCCTGTGAGACAAGCAAGAGATCTTTCAGTAGAGGTTAGATTCAGTTGTCTGCCCATCTGGCTGCTATAACATGTTACCGTAGACAAGAGTGGCTTATAAAGAACAGAAATTCCTTTCTTACAATTCTAAAGCTGGGAGTTCCAAGAGGAGGAGAGACAAGTGCAGTGTCAGGAGAGGGCTTGTCCTTCTGGCACATAGATGGCACTTTCTTATTGTGTCCTCACATGGTGGAAGAAGCCAATGGGCTCCTTTGGGTTTTTACAGGGGCACTAACTCTAGGAATACTCACACTAGGGTCCCCTTATAACTTGACAAAGGTAAACTGAAGGCAAATAATGAAAGATGTGTCTTTACAAATAGGATTACAGGTCAACCTAAAATGTCACAGCTGACTATATGACTGCATCCTTCATACATGATCAATCCAGCAGGTCCTTAGAAGAGCTCACAGGCTCTCAGGGTGAAATTGTGGAGTGGAACCTGTCCAACACATAACGTCTTGCGCTCTCTGGTCTGCAGTCCTGGGTGGATATGGAGACCTCTATCTTCTCCCCTGCAGATTTACGAGCTGTACAATGGTGGCTCAGTGCCTGTGACATATGAGGTCCAGACCAGCATTTTGTCAGACATTCAAGAAAAAAATTTTGATCACCCCATCTTCTGCTGCCTCAATCCCAAAGGGGAGATCCAGCCAGGCACCACTGCTCAGATCTTATGGATCTTCTCACCCATCGAGGCCAAGACCTACAGAGTAAGCAGCAGCATGGGTAATCAGGGTGGGGATTGGAGCAGTGGCTTCTTCGCCAGGCCTTGCTCTAATTGGCCCTCACTCCACGGTCCTGACTTTCCAGGTGGATGTGCCCATACACATCGTGGGATGGAACTCAGCTGTCATCCAGTTCCAGGGAGTGGGCTATGACCCCCACATCATGGGGGACACAGCCCCATTTCACAACAACTCCTCGTGGGACAACAGCTCCATATGCTCTAGGCTGATGATTCCTGAACAGGTTGGGGGAGAAGGAACTAGAAAGGCCTGAGGCTTTGAACACGGCCTTGGGACCCCATGGACAGAGTACAGTTTCATTTCCTTCCCAGTATGGAGGGATGGGAAGGCTGGGGAGGAAATGAGATGAGGTTGAGGGAGGGAAGGATGTAGGAGTGAGGCCTGGAACCAGCCTTTCTCCAGGGGTGGGGGGAGCACCAACTCCATGAAAGGCTTAGGAGAGGCTTACCCTGCCACCTAGTGCCCACATGTGTTCCTACCAAGGTTGCTCTGCCTTCCGCAGGGCCTCAATCCAACCTTTCCTCTGGGGCTAGAAATAGGGGTGTTGTAAGTTTGGAAAGAAGCCTTAGTGGTTATTATTCTAGTTATTATTTTCCTATCTAGATGGATTTAGCTGAAAGATATCAAAGGTCAAAATACTAACTTTAGGGGCTAGGGAAATGGCTCAGTGGAATAAACACTTCCCTGGCAAGCGCAAGCGCCTGAGTTCAATCCCCAATTCCGCAAAAAAAAAAAAAACAACTAACTTTAGTTCACATGCTTCTCACTGTTGGGAAATCTAATCCATTCATTCATCCAGCCATCCATACTACCTGCCCATCCTTGCATTTGTCCACCTAGCCATCTACCCAATTGCCATTTGTACTCAGCCAAGCAGCCATTCAGATATGGACCCATCCATCCAATCACTGTGCCCACCCTTTCACTAAGACCCTCCTTACTCCAGGATGACCACAGTGGAAGCCCTGAGGACCAGACAAGAGCCAGATGGAGTCTTTGCTCTGGAAGCATTCAGTGGCCCTTCTGTGTGGCCTTTCCACATTTCTCTACCCGCTTATTTAAAACTCACACTATGTTAGCTTTAGTTCTGTCTCCTCTAAGCCAAGTTTGATTCAATCCTTCTAAACCTACATCAAGGGCTCTAAAGTGAGCTGTCTGACTTTGTCGCAGCTTGGCATGTGAGAGGCATTTGGAAAACTCATTTATACTCCCTGGACCTCAGCACATCTGTCAAAAGGAACAGTCATAGTACCGACATCATAGGCCCACTGTGAGGGTAAGATGCGTGCAGAGCATCCAACACAGTACCTGGACTGTCGAAAGTGATCAGTAATCAGTATGGACATGTGGTTATTACTTCTTTACCTCTCAAAGTTGCTGTTTTGCTGTCTCCACTGGCAGGATGTCTTCCTGTCCCAGTCTCATATCTCCCTGGGAAACATCCCTGTGCAGAGCAAGTGCAGCCGCCTCCTCTTCCTCAACAACATCTCCAAAAATGAGACGGTCATCTTTGCCTGGCAATCCAGGCCTCTAGACTTTGGAGAGGTGAGAGTCCTTGTGCCTACAAAATCAGAAGGGGCCCAGACTTGTCCCACCAAGGACATCCCATCTCATTGCATGCCAACCTGTCCTACCTCATCTCATCCCATTCTGTCTTGTACCATTCTAGCCCACCCAATGTCATCCCTGAAAAACTCCAGAAGCTTTTTTCCCAAATTATCAGGTATTGGTGAGTCCCATGGAAGGAGAGGTGGCTCCTGAAGAAACAGTCCCCTTTGTGGTGACTCTGAAGGCCTCAGTGCATGCCAGCTTCTACAGTGTGGACCTGGTATGCAAGGTAGGAACCAGCCACAGGGAGAAGTAGGAGGGGTACAGCTCCCAGCCCCAGGAAGAGGAGGCTTCAAGACCCACAGACCCCTCAGAAAGGCAGGCAGCAGCCATTGGGAAGGTGGGCACCCACAAAACAGGCCAAGGTCAAGTCCTGGCAGAGACCCTGCAGACCTGGGCCTACTCTGGGCTTGCACTGGGCCCAGGTGTACCGGCAGGAACTCATGAGGCAGTACCATAAGGAGCTGCAGGAGTGGAAGGATGAGAAGGTGCGGCAAGAGGTGGAGTTCACCATCACAGACAGGAAAGTGGAGGTGAGAAAGGTTCAGTGGACCTCACACACTTGGGGCAGAGGCAGTAGGCAAAGGTGGCCTTTCATGCAAAACTTCCCTAAAAGCTTAGATCCGACCCACTGGGCTCAGAGTACCTTCACAGCCCTCTAGTTCAAAACCCTCTTGCCTGCAGAGGTGGAAAAATCTGCCTTGCACTCCCTGTGTCATGCAGTCAGGATTCCATGAGTGGGCATGGGGGTCACAGGAGGTAACCAAAGCTTGTCTTCTGATGACAGGCACTGTGGTATAGTTGCTTCATGTGTAGGCACTGGGAAAAGATCTGGATTGACCAGACTTTGCTCAATATTAGCTCAGTGAGGGTGATAGGAACCTATTTGCTTCAGGACAATCCCGAGGTGGAGGACAGGTGGGACAAGTTGGTCATAGGTTCCTAATTGTTAGAGCTGAATGACTGGGCAGTGAAAGATTCTTTGTAGCATTTGTTCCCCTTTTGCAAACAAAAGATTAAAGTTTTTTTTAAATATAAGTGAAATAAACTTCTTTGTAGATGCTCTACAACAAAGCCCTCCACTGGAAGAGAATCCCCTAAACATGGGCTATGGAGGAATCCAATAGTAAACACAACATTTCTATCTTGGTTCCTCCCCAATGTCACAGCCTTCCCATTCTGGTGTTTCTGCCTGTAGTCACCTCTGTGTTTGCTATGCTGAGCTTCTGGAAAGGCTCTGTTGTCTCTGAGATCTGGCCAGTTGAATACAAATCCCTTTCTAGAAGAATGAGACAGGGACAGAGAAAGGATTTGCAGTCTCTACTGCCCTGTCTCATGTAATCCCATCCTGCTCACATCTGGTGGCATTTTCTTCTCTTTCCTTCACTTGAATGACAACATTGTCTCTCTCTACAAGAAATGCTTTCTCATGGAAGGTTCTGGAATAGGGTATGACTGGGAAGCAGGCAAGAGGGCTTGGAACTAGAGCTGGTTTCAAGACCTCTATGTACCAGGGAGAGAGGATGAAAGGGTGGATATGGACCAAAGCTCCTGCATCTTCAGCAAGGGTTTCTCTGCTTCCACAGAGGAAAGCATATTGCACAGCCTGTGACCCTGTGAGGAGGTACAAGGTGAGGTCGTGAGTCTCAGGCACATCTTGGATAACTTGGGAGTACCCTGCTTATTCCCAGGGGTATCTCCAACTTCTGGTCCTGCCTCCTAGAAGGGAAGGGTGAAGGTGCCAATGGTCATAGAACCATACTGCATGTACCCCAAAAGGTCTGGTTGAGGGTTAGGCCAAAGAACCCATCCAGGATGAGAGTGTGGTCTCCAAGCCCCTGTCATCCATGCCTCTACCCCTTTCCCAAAGACACTGCCTCCCATCATGGACCAGCAATCTTTCATCCAGCCGGCCACCTGGAATCTTCGGATCAAAAAGAAAGAAACATCCTGGCCATGCCCTCAGCCACCCGTGCCAGACATGCTCGGCCTGGGACTCACTGCCAGAGCCCATGCCATCGACTTCTTCATGGATAACTTCTTCTCAGAGTTTCCCTACCACTTCTTGCACTGGTGAAGTCTTGGGGAGTCAGGGGTCTCTATCCTCTTGTATCAGTCCCCTCACTGTTGAATAGGGGCTGCCCAGAGCCAACCTTTGTTGAGGGTTGGAGCAGGGGCAGGGACAGGGAGACTCACAGAGCACTGATTGGCCTAAGTTGCCCAGATACTGCTGAGGCCCTTGTGAAGCCAATGCCCCCTGGGGACACCCACCTAGGCCTCCTGCCATTCCCTTCACCACCACCACCTTAGGGTCAGTTCTGCACTGACCTGAGGGTTGGGCTGGGCTTCCTGAATACAGTAGCACTGCATTTGAATTAAGACTGTTTATGAGGTCCCAAACACATTTATGTCCCATGGGGGGATAGCTGTCACTGTGGTCTGTGTCCCCCACCCCAGCATGGTGGCTTGCTGACCACTCAGAGTATCATGGCCTCCCCTAGGGATCTGCCCAAGAGGAAGACCCCTGATGAAGAGCCAGAGGCTTCTGAGGAGGACTCCCCTAGTAGTGAGGGGGTCCCAGTTTCCAAGCAGAAGAAGCAACTCCTGGTGGACTGCCTCACCACTATTATCAGGTGCTGCCCACTATCCCCACCTTTATCCTTGTACTCTTTTCTCTCCAGCTCAGTGGCCAAGGCCCCTTAAGCTGCAGAACATTCTTTCTGCAGAAACAGAACTCCCTTGCAGAGTCCCTCTACTGGGGTTAGGCCAAAGACAGTATAGCTTTAATGAAGCTGATGGAGAGGTCCTTGGGCTGAGACCTGGTCTCTGCCTGGTCTCTGGCCTACTAGTCAAGAACTGGACTAATCCCCTGTCTCCCCTTGGGGCCCCAGCCCTTCTCTGTGTCATTTGGACCCGCCAGCTCTACCTTCTCCATACCCTGTTCACCTTTAAGAATCCATGGGGCCTAAAGATGCCTTTTCCCAAAGAAAGGAAGAAAGGGGCAACCATCTGGCTACTCCCTAATTTGTGAAAACAGTAAGCAAGGACTTCCCTTCAGAAAGCTCCATGGCCAGGGTTCTCCATGGCCTGCAGGCCCCAGAGCAAGGCCCATCTCCTCCTCTCTGCCATGCAGGGGCCTGCTAGAAGACAAGAACTTCCATGAGGCTGTGGACCAAAACCTGGTGGAGCAGGTGCCTTACTTCTGCCAGTTCTGGAATGAGCAGCCAGCCAAGTTCACGGCCCAGAACAGCCTGTACTTACTGCCAACTCTGCCCTCCAGCAGCTCAGAGCACCAGAAAGGCGAAGAGCAGGAGGATAAACACAGATCGGGGAAGCAGGAAAGGGGCAAAGAGGAGAAGAGTAAGAAGGAAGAGGGGGAGCTGGAGGGGCTAAATGAGGAAGAAGAGAGTGAAGAGGAAAAAGAGTTGAGCATGGAGGAGGAGGAGGAAGAAGAAGAAGAGAAGGAGGAGGCGACAGAGGGGAAAGATAGGAAGATGACTGGGTCAGGGACTGAGCCTGCACCACAGCCCCAGCCCAGTTCCCAGCAGTCCCAACAGTGGCAGTGGCAGCAGGACCTGACAGTCATGGAGGAGGAGGAGCAGCGCAAGGATGAGAAGGAGGCCATTGGCAGGTGAGCAGTGTGGCCAGGGAAGGCTGGCAGGAGGCTGTGTACAGAAGGTCCCAAGCAGTCAATAGACCTCGAGCCTAGTGGTTGCCTGATTCTTGCTAGCTCGGGTCCAGGATGCATAAGCAGGGAGCCTCTGGCTTGAGGGGTAGTATTTGCAGAACGCTGCGCTTCGTTTTCTCTTGAAGAGTGGGTGTGAGGAACCTGGTGACAGTGGGCAAAGTCTCTTTGGAGAAGAATCATTTCTGGCTGTACTTCCCCTGAGGAGGTACTCTGTCCTTTCTGGGGACTCCCTAGACCCCACGAAATCCCTTCTGTGGCCTCTCATCACTGTCCAAACCTGACTTTGTGATGCCACCTCTAGCGCCTGGGTGTGACGCTCATGGATTTTACCGGTCTCTTGCAGCCAGTCTCTTGCAACTTGATCTCTCTTCGCCTCACACGGAGCATCTGTGTAATTGGAACGGGATGCCATAGTGTTGGGGGAAGGGCAGGGAGTTCCCTGAATCTGCAGCGAGCCAGCGGCACCCGGTGGGGTGCTCGCAGAGCAGGGAGCGGCAGCCCTCGCGCAGGTTTACAGCCTCGCTCACGCTCGGGTCTCCTGCCCCTTGCAGGCTACCCTCCTTTGCCAACCTTCGGGAGGAGCTGCTGGAGAACATGATCCGAAATATCCTGGTGGAGGCGAGCCGTGGAGAGGTGGTGCTCACCTCTCGGCCCCGCATTATCGCCCTGCCGCCCTTCAGCACACCCAGGTGAGGGCCCCGGCCTCACGGAAGAGAGCTGCACAGTAGGCAGCCTTCCCCACCCTGGGGACTTATGTCTTCCAGGACTCCGACCCCACTTCCGCTGCCGCAGATCCAGCAGGCGGCGGTGCCCGACCCGCCGGGCCCACGTAGTACTTTCTCTTTGCTGATGCCGGTGAACAGCCAGCCCCTCTGGCCTGCCGCCCTGGATTCTGCCTGAGCCCTCTCCACCGCCCCACCAGTAAAACAGCTAGCCTTTTGCTCGTCTATCTGACCTTTCTTTCCCACCACTAGGGTCAGCGCCTGCTCTACTCTGAGCCTCAGGGAAAGTAGGGCGGCCAGGATGCACTGCGGTGACCCCGCCGGCGCTGGGGGTTCGCCCTCACGCACGCACAGCTCAGTTCTCGCTGGTCCTTAGGAAGAGGGGGCTAAGCCCGGCCTAGTCAGTGGAGGGCGCTCTACGCGCAGCTTGGTAGAAAGAAACAGCGCCAGGCAAGGTTAGCTAGTAGGTGGCCAAGGGGCAGGGAAGGCACCTCCTCTCATTGCCTGGTGCGTCTGCCCCGAGACTCAGCACCCGACGAGGGCCAGCGTTTTGCCATTTGTTGGGCTCCCGGAGCTCTGCTGAGAGGCCTGAAAGGAAGGAAAACTGAGGCACACCACAGAGGGCACAGAACTAGGCTCCCAGGCACAGCTCGAAGTCACCAGTAGGCAGCGAGCCACAGACCCTAGCAGCTCTTGGTGTGACTCCATTCCAGGCAAGTTGTCTCCTTCTCTAGGACACTCAACCTCTGAGCCCCCCCATACTCCCACCCGCAGCCCCGCGCTCTCAGCTCCTCCCAGCCCAGAGGCAGGAGGGTGGAAAAGTGACATCTGGTGTTGTTCCAGAGGCGCCCAGGTCCCCGGCTCCCTCCCTCCGCCCTCGCAGCCAAGGCCTCCGAGGAGCTCCGGTCTCGAGCCGGGCGGGGGAGGGAAGAAAGCGCTCCTCCTCCATGAGTCAATATTTGCCCCAAGCAAACGGGCGCCCGGACAGGTGTGAGTGTGAGTGTGTGTGTGTGTGTGTGTGTGTGTGTGTAGGGGCGGGGACTGAACCGGTGGTATAAGAGTGTGCTGAGCTCGGGCTCGGGCACTGGCTCCGGGGCGTGGGTTGGGGATGGAGCCAGGCAGGGCCAGGCGGAGCGCAAGACCAGGAGAGCCGGGCGGAGGTGGCCGGGAGGGGGTGGGGCGGCTGCGCGCACCTGTGCCGGCCTCCGCGCTGCGCCGCCGACGTGTCAGCCTCAGTGGTGCGCAGGTGAGGGCGGCGGCCGGCGGGTCGCAGAATCACACGGCGTGGACAGAAGACCAGGACCAGGTCTCGAGGGCCACCGCCAGACCCCGGGCCCTCCGTTCCCGCCCCGCGACGAGCCCCTCGCACAAACCGGACCTGAGCGTTTTGTTCGTTCGGCTCGCGTGAGGCAGGGGCGGCCTCTCAGCACCGGCCCCGGGGCCGGCCGGATCGCCACGCAGACACCTGCCTGCCGCCAGCGCCACGATTTCCACCATATGGGTCGCAGAGTCTGTGCACTGCTAGGGGCAGATCTGGCTCCCAGCCGGCGCGCCAGTCCCGCCCGCAGATTCTGGGTGCCAGGCTAGACTCCGGGTAATGCGGGTGCAGCAGGCTCCAGCGGGCGGCAGGTGGTAGAGGGGTTCGCGGTCTGAACAGATGTCATTCTGGAGGTGGAAACCCGGGTTCTAGTCCGGCTCTGTTCCAGCGACTTCTATGGCCTTGGGCAAGTCATTTCCCAACCCCCTAGGGCTTCCCGTTGGCACAGTGAGAGGGTTGGGCTGGTCCCCCACAGGGGTGAGGGTCATCCCTGCTTCCAGGCCCTGGTCCCTGAGCTCCTAACCATCTCTTTGAGCCCCCACATGAGAAGATGGAAGTCCTCCCAGCACAGGAGCCAAATCTCTGTGGTGTGGAAAATCTGGGATGAGCTGACAGAGACTCATCACCACTACTGATCTCTTTGGGGCTGCTGATACCCTGGAATTTTACTTCTTGCACCTCCCTGGCCCCTCTTTTAGTTCATCGTGTGTGAGACTGACCAAAAAAGACAAACACAGCCTCCCCAGACACAGCTGTCCCAAACCCCATAACCCACACCTCCTGTCTTCAGATGGCTGGGTGGACTGGAGCTGAGGACCACAGGTGATGCCCACGGATCATTAGGCACAACCCAAATTTAGGACAGGCCAACCCCTTCCAGCTCCCCAATCTAAGGATTGTGATCTGGCCTGTGGGAAGGTGGACAGAGATTGCCCCAGGCCCTGGCCTCCTGTGTGAAGAACTTAGAACTCAGGACTCCATGCAAGGCCTGGGGTCAGGTGACTCCAGGTGTCCTCCACTCTCCCTCCCTAGGGGGTATGGTGACACTGAGCCAGCTTCAGGGCAGACAGGGCTAGTTGGTTGTAGGTCAGAGGGTGATGGGTGGCAGAAATCTCCCTTGGACAGCAGGAAGGAGCCAGAGTTCTCCCTCAGGACAAGGGTGCATCAAGTACTCAGCCAGGCAGAGGTGCTACCAGAGTCAGAAGTCACCCCAAATGGAGCGATCCTGGGACTTCTGGTCCCCTCCTCCACCACTTGCTTTACTTCCCCACCCCCACGCCCAGGCTCTGAGGCCCCTCAAGGATGTGCTGAGTCCCTACCCTAGGAGGAGGAGGGGAGGGCAGATGAGATGGATCTGAGAGATCCCAGACAGTCTGGGGAGAGGGTGCACTGCAGGGAGCAGCCCTGAAGGCAGAGAAAGATGATGGTCCCCACAGGCTGTGCTGTAGCCCCCACCCTGGCCTCCCTGGACAGTCTTCTGTCCTTGGGGCCAGCCCTTCCTCCTTGCCTAGCACTGAATGATTTATCTGTCTGAGGCTTGGCCCAACGGGACACACCTTTTCTATGCCTTCAAGGGTGTCCCCTCTCCTCCCCCAGTGATGGCAGGGACTGGGATTTCCAATCCTGAGGCCATACCACAAAAGTTCCCCCCTTGGAATACTCCCCCAACACACATAGGGGCAGTCCTTGGAGGGAGTATGACAAGAAGAATTAGGCTGTTGATAGTGCTGGGGTCTGCCCTGATGGTGGAGACCAATGGTCCCACCAAGGCCTGATTTCCCCAGACCTCCACCCCTTCTCATCCTGAGACCCACATTTCCTGGCTATTATATGGGGACATGGCCTGTCCTCCAAGTCCCTCCTCCCCTGCTGGACTGGGTGTAGTCTCCAGGCGCCTGGCAGGCCTGCAGGTGCTGGGCTGTGTGTGTGTGTGGGGGGGGGGGTGTTCAGCAGCTGGTGTGCGGGCGGCCCATCCCCCACCCTCTGAGCCAGAGCCTGCTTCCTGTCATCCCTGTCAGCACCCGCTGGAGGAGGGCACAGGTAGTGGGGAAGAGGAAAAGGGACTGAGCAGTTGGGGTGCCACAGCTGCCGTGGGGGGATGGGAGAGGGAGAGAAAAGGGCCAAGAACACCACCAAAAATTACAGACAGGGTGCAACCAGAGCCATGGGAGAAGCACACGGAGATGGCGATCCACCTTCACACACAAGTGCACACACCATCCATTGAGGGCAGACAGAGAACACAGAAAAGAGGAACAGTGAGAGAAAACAGGAGGTTAGAGGCTAGGCAACCAGGTGTGTGGAGGCAGTGGGAGCAGTTGGGCCCAAAAATGACCCACAACAGACAGGTGAGCTGCAAATGGGGACAACCAGGGCTGGGGTGGGTGGTTGGTTATGTATCTGCACAGGGAGCCCCTTGCCCTCCCATGAGTAGGTCAGAAGGTGAAAAAGGACAGGTCCTAGACCACAGCTGAACACCAAGAACTCTGTGTGGCAATGGTCTTACTCCGTCTGTCCCTTCTTGGGCACAGTTGGACACATCAACATCTGGGGCAACTGCCCTCCTCCCACCCACACACTATTCTGGTTGAGCCTTGAAACTTCTGGGCTTGGGAGCTGGCCAGTGTTTGTGGGGCTTGGGGGGTGGGTGCAGTTCATACCCAGGTGCTAATCCTCATCCAGCCAAGGCAGCGCCAGAGCCTCAATGACCTTCTTGGAGATTAGTCCCCATGGAGACTGCAGGCAGCCACCCCCTCACTCTGGCTGGGCCAGGTGGGTGGCTGGGTGGGGCCAGGGCTGGATGGGGAGGAGAGGAGGCTTCCCCCAGACATGACAGGACCACAGCAGGCAAGGCCTGGAGTCCCCTCCAGGATCAGCAGCCAGTTTAGTTTACAGGCAAAAAATTGAGGCCCCAAAAGGGGAGAGTGACCAGCCAGAGGTCATAGGTGGAGCCAAGAAAAGCAGAAGGAGCAGAACTAGGTTCCTGTCTCCACTCTCCAGAGTTCTTTCCTGGAGAGCAGAATCCTGAGCAAGAACTAGGGAAATGGTGACACTGCCCTGACCTTGGCAGATTCAGTCCTTGCCAGCAGCTCAAGGGGCTGAGGCACTGCACTGGCCCAGTGCTGAGTGCTTAGCTGGCTTCCTCAGGGCCAGATAGGAAGGAAAATATAGACCCTAGAGCCTCCCATGCGATCCCGTCCACCTGCACAACCCAGTCAGGAGATGGTGGTGGCAATGATGAGAACCACGTGACAGAAGCAGTTACAGCCCCAGGAATACAGCAGGGCCTGCAAGCAGGTGTGGCCTCTGCTGGGTGCCCACTGCCCAGGAGTTTTGTGCTTTATGCATACTCAAGCCTTCATAAGCCTTTAATATAATCATTCCCATCTTGCAGAGGGGAAAACTGAGAGGTAGTGTGCAAGATCTTCCAATTTATAAGCAGTGGAGCTGGCTAGGATTTGCACCCAGGCATCAGCAAGGCTATGGAGAGTGTCCTCTTAGTCCTTCAGTTCCTGTATGATGGTGGCTGGGTAGCTAAGATGGGACCTGTGCCAGTGACCATGGGATGGGTAAGAGGACATGCTCCAGTGTGAGCCTACTCTGTATGGTGACTGGCACATAGTCCTTCTTATTAAATATTTGAAGAATGAGTGAGCAAACGTCCACCCGTGGTAAATATGATGCTGTGGTATCTGTTGAATCCTAGAACTTGACTGTTCACACATTGGGTGCATGGGACAGCATCCATGTGGCTGTAACTAGATGACTTTCCACATGACCCTGAATGTAAGTGTGTGTCCTTTCCCTGCCTTGCTGTATGATTCCTATGGCCTTGGATCCTGGAGAGAAGTGGAGGAGGTGGTGGTGGAAGCTGCCTCCCACCTCCCCAGAGAGTGACCAGTTCTCCAACCCCACCCAGGGGCAGAGAAGAAGGGCTTAGTCTCTGGTGGGCCTGGACAATAGGTCTGGGCGGGTGGGGCTCCCTCCCTGCCTGCCTGAACCTGGCCGGTTTCTGCTGGGAGTTATCTCTATCTCCAGGGAGACCAGCTTTGCACAGCCCCAGGGAAGGAGCTCATCTGCCTGTCCCAGACTAGGGGACTGGGATGGGACCAGGGTGGTGGAAGGCACCATTCACTGAATTTGCATCTGTAGTCTCCAGAAGCCCTGGGTGATTTCCCAGTGAAATGAGGGGAAGGCGGGTCGGGCCACCTGGAGGATAAGACAATGGGCACCAGGACCTCTAAGCTGGCCATAGTAACCAGAAGTTGGGCCATCCATGGAGTGGAGCTTTTTGAGGGGGATTCCCCAGGCCTTTGTCTGGGTGAGACAGAGGGTTTACTTACAGAATCTTTGTCTCCATGTGGGCGAGTCTGGCTGGGCTCTGGGACTCAAGCACTGTAGGGTTTGGGGGATGCTCTGACCAGTGTGGTGGTGGTTTGGGGGAAGGATGGAGTCCTGAAGGATTCTCTGTCCCATCCAAGGTTCCTGTCTGAGAGGAAGGACTGGGTGGTGTCAGCGTGGGGGTTCTTTGAGGACAAGATCACTGAGGGACGGCGCTCAGGATGCTGAGTTTTCCTAACCCCCTCTCTCCACATCAGACTTGTGGAGGCGGAGGGGGTGAGGGCGACCGTGCTAGGCTGGCAAACAAAGCCACCTGGGCATCCATCCTTCAGGAAGCTCGGGGCGCAACTGATCTGGGAAAACAAACAGGAACAGCTGCTGAGGGTGAGGGGTCCAAGGGGGAGGCTGAGGGATGCAGGGCTGACACTGAGGAGAAAGGACACTGGGAGGAGTCAATAGCTACCAGAGGAGCCCTTTCTGGCTTCTTCCCTTCCTTGGTGACAGTGAGACCTGAAGCCCAGGCAAGGCCCAAGAGATGTGGGGCCCTGGAGG
>PVKA01023040.1:12348-36317 GCA_004027165.1 Ctenomys sociabilis | reverse complement strand
CATTGCAATAGTCATAAAGGTTTTTATTAAACAGTTATTTCAGTTTTCTTTTTAATGGACGCATAATAATGAAGAGTTGAGACTACCCCAAATTCACCTACCTCATTTCTTTTTATTGTCTATATTTTTTTCCTCTGGTTATTTCATGAGACAACAAGTATGCTTATAAGAGTCCCATATTGAAATACAATTTCTTTGAATTCATTAGGATTTCAGCTAAGAATGAGAGAAATTATATTCTAGAGGAAGGAAATAGGTAAAAACAGAGTTATGACTTAATAATAAAGAGATACTATTTTCTTGTTTTTCAGATGAAGAAACTGAATCTTAGAGTTTAGAACTACTTCAGTAGTGACACAGACTATCAGCCGCACTGTAGGAACAACACTGAATGTACTGTGTAGTTCTCCTTTAGATTTTTTTTTTTTTGGTGGAACCAGGGGTTGAACTCAGTTCCTTGCACTTGCCAGGCAAGTGCTTATTCTACTGAGTCATCTGCCCAGCCCCTCCTTTAGATCTTAACACTTCTAATCTATAGTTACACAGATATTCCAATTACAAAACTCAAGGTTTAGTGTTTAGGCAAGTGAACTTCTACTATTGTAAACTTAATGAACACTTTTGGAATTTATCAGTTGAATTTTGAATATCTAACCATAGCATATTTTGTATAAAACATTAGATGTAATAGTTCAACATCATAATTCTTAAACAAAAGCAAGTATATGTATATAATGGTGGGATAATATCTATCAATGTAACTTCAAACAAAATAATTTTTTAAATAATTTTATTGAGAAACAAATATTAATGAGACAGTTTCATAACAAATTACTGGCACATTTTCAAGAATTGATACATTGCATATCATTGTCATAGTGGTTATTCATTGTACAAGATGCAGACATGATATCCTGTCTCAAACACTATTATAACAAACCTCTCTATTCATGGAGTTAAGAGAATGGAGCTGTATATCCATCCTAACTATTTTGAGTATACAGATGCAAAGGGTTCATTCATTTCTATCCCACTTTTTTGTTTAGTTTTTTCAGAGATGGGCATTCCATTGTCATTTAAATATTGTAGAGGACTGAATTCAGTAGAATCTTCCAATATAGTTCAGTAGTCCATAATAGTGGTGGATTGTCCATAAGACTGGCAATGTCCTAAATTGGTTACTTGAGCTTTTTATAGCTCAGCATATTAATGTGATAAAATAAAAATTTTAAGGGGCCAGGGAGATAGCTCAGTAGAATAAGTGCTTGCCTGGCAAGCACAAGGACCTGAGTTCAATCCACAGTTCTGCCAAAAAAAAATTATACTCTATATAATTTTTACTTCTTCATTTATCACTTTCAAATGTGAAATTTCTTCTTTCTATTCCATTATTTTATGTAGGACATTGTACATTACCAATATAACAACATTTTTAAAACCAAACATTATTATTGAAAGCTCAGAAAAATTAGGTTGTCTTTGAACTTCACAGTTCCCAATTCAAAAACAAAACTAATTTTATTTTAAATGATTATTTATTTCTCTGAAAGAAATGTCTATTATTTCTGTACATAGAATCTATGGAGAACTTCACTGCACTGAAAGCATTTATTTCATAAAAATCCATTAACAGAACCACTGGCAAAATGAGTAATAGGGTCAGCCTGAGATGAGAGAGTTTTTCCTGAACTTGAACATTATAAAAATACCTACAAAATACATGTTGGAGAGCAATTCAATCATGAATTTAAAGCAGCCTAAGTCGTGTTATTTTGTAAGTTTGGTATATCTATGTATTTCATGGAATTATTATACAAAGAGAAAATTTAACTTACAAAATTAAGGGCAGAATTGCAGCATTTTTTTCTTATGTGACTGCTGAGCAGATCTGAGCAGAATACTATCCCTTAAAAATCACTCTAAGCATTACATCATGTGATTCTGCATATCAGAAATATGTAATATAATAGCTACTTTCCAAGGCATGAAAATGAAGTTTTGATTATGCAGGAATATCACAAAATAAAATACAAAAGTATTTCATAAATGATGTGCCTAAAAGATGCTTTGCAGAAAATGCATATGTATTATAAATACATGGTGATAAATATGAAGCAACATTATGAATTGACTCATGATAGTTATTCAAATAAGGGCTTCACATATTGAAGTTTATTTCATAGGCACAACAAGATTTGTTCTAAGTCGGTTTAACCTGTCTATCAAGAAAACCTACACTGAAAAAAATCATAGTTTTAGGACTAGAATTTCCCTTATCAAGCTTTAACTCTTTATTTTCAGTTGAGAATTTAAGGTTCATCTAAGTTATAGTAATGTATTAATTATTGAAACTATCCTACTAATTGATTTGGAAGCTGTCTCATTGCTATTTTTGCCTCAATGAAATTATTTAAAAAAGTAAAAAAGGTTAGAATCAGATTTTTACTGTCTTCTCCTAAGCATGTGACTCTGTAAGATGAGCTGATTTCCTGAGTTCAGTTTGATTATTTGTAAATCTTTCATAGCTCTTGTATAGGAATATGGAAGCTGACTCTGGTTGCTCTAAGAAAAGGATAGGAAACACAGCTGACTTGGCAGGTAATAATAGACCAGGTAACTTGGAAAGAGAAATCAGAAGAAGTCAGTGAAAAAGTTCAGCGTCTCTGTTTTGATTACTTTTCTTTCCTTGCTGGGACAAAATACTTGACACCCAGGGTTAAAAGAGAAGAGGGTTATTCAGCTCACCATTTGTGGAGGTTTCAGTTTATAATCAGCTGAGTCCAAGTCAGGGAGGCTTTTGAGAGGGGCAACCACTGAGGGTAGAAGACAGCAAACAGCAAGAAGAGCAAAAGGGGGAGAAGAGCAAGCCTCTTTCCCTCCCTACATTGCACAAAGGCATCCAACCCCTAGGGCAGATATGTGTAGCACGCACACCATTTCCATCTCCTTGCCCTCCTCTTGCACAGAATGAGGAGGTTTACAAAGTTAGGGCCCTGGCTCTCTGCTGAGTCACTTAGTTAAACTTCTCAAGCTGATGCAATGTAAACTGTTGCAGTCTACGTTAACAAGCGTCAAACCATACTATTTTCAAAAATACACATGTTGCAAGCAAGAAAGAAAATTTTTATCATGATATATTTCACTATTTCAATAAATCATCCATACATAAAGCAGGAGCTTTTCTTGGTGAGCAATTGTAAGTTTATTTCTGGCATTAACTGTTCATGGTCTTATGTATTTAATGTGAAAACTGGCAATGAAAATGTATGAGCTTGTGTTTGTTTCTTTGTTGATTGATTGTTGTGGTTAGATTTTAAAATTATTTATCCAACATTAAAACAAAAGTTTTCATATGTGTGTGTGTGTGTGTGTGTGTGTATGTATATATGTGTTAATGAGGTTAAACAAAGTCATAGGTTATCATTTATTATTTCTTCATATTACAAATTCAATATCATTTCTTCTAGGATATACCATACATAATTTTCTGTTTTCATGCTGCCTGTATGACATGCCTGAGCTTCCTACTGACCATAATGTAGTACCCATTTAGCAAACTTTCTAAATTTTTCCTTTTCCCTATTTCCTAAGCCTTTTGTAGCCACCATTCTACTCTCAACTACGAGGTCAATCTTTTACATTTTCACAAATATAGCTCAGCAGATTAAAGCACCTGAAAGCAGGTACAGGGGCCAGGGGTTCGATCTCCAGGCCTGCCATGCTGGCCCTGTCCCCAGGACGCTCTGAGATGGCAAATGAGATTGGGCATGGTGCTGTGCTCCTATAATCCTAGCTCTTGGGAGACTGTAAACAGGCAGATTACTATGAGTCTGATCTAGTAATGAGACACTGAACACACCCTAGACTCTTCCCTAAATTCTTAGTGTGAGAGAGCCAATGCGGGTCCAGAGTTGAAGAAACATGAGCAGATCCTGCAATTGATCAGGAGCAGGAATTGGCAGGAAGTGCCTAGGTCATGTGTACAAATATGGAGTAGGGAGCAATAGTTGAAGAACATCATTGAAAGAAGGTGGCTGCCAGAAGTGTGATGTAACTAACTGTGTGGATATTGGTCACATTCTTTCACAGGAAGCACTGAGATGACAATGTGTGTGTGTGAGTGTTGTGTGGGGGTTGGGAGGGGTAAGTGTGTGTGCACTTGCCTTTGGTGTGACAGGGATATGTGAGTGTATGTTGTCAAAGGAATGTGAGTTCAATTTTGGAAAACGTTACATCTGAAGAGCCAGCAAGACCCTCAAGTGGAAATATTGAAAAGCTAGTTAGTTGCTTGGAAGAAGTTTAGAGAAAATGGCTGGGATAGATAATCCGCACATTAGGAATAACGATAGGCTTAAGAATGGACAACATCACCCCTAGGAAACATAGAGTTAGAAGAGGGCATGCAATGCCGAGGAATACTAACATATAAGGATTGTATAGATGCTAGAGACAGGAAGACACCAGTGGAATTTCGTTGGATGAAAGTGAGAGAATCTTTTAAAAATAACTTTAAGGAATAAAATTACCTTGAAGAAGTGGTAATGAGGATGTCAAAAGAAAGATTTTTTTTAACTTTACACTGAAAATGTTCCATGACAGGGATGAAGATAGTTGAGAAACAAGAACAATAAAAGCGATGAGTAATGCTACCATTAGTGATGTGCCAGAGCTAGCAAAACACGCCCACATCCTAGGAAATGTCAGAGTGTGCAAAACACGGCAGAGTAGAAAAAAATGGTAGAAAGAGAAGTGTAGGAGGGCTGGCCAAGTTGCTCAGTACATTGAAGCACCTGCAAGCAGGCTCAGGGGCCTGCCGTGTAGGCCCCGCTCCCCGGCGTGCTAAGATGGCAATTTGAACTTGGAATGGTATCGCACGGCTGTAATCCCAGCTCTTGGGAGACTGCAAACAGGCAGATCACTATGAGTCTGATCTAGCAGTAAGACACTGAACACCTTGTGGACCCTTCTCTGAAATACAAAATAAATAAATAAATAAATTTTCACACATAGGTGAGGTCATTGTTTAGTGCATGGCAAAGTGATTGCTTAAGCATTTTTAACAACATAAATATTTTGTCATTTTTTTACGTAGATTAAAGTGCAGGAGATGTTTTGGATTGAAACTGTAATCATTTAAGTTTTCCATGTCATATTGGTAATGACCTTTCCAAAAAAGATTGACACTGATGTTTATTTGACTGTCATTTCTTTGAAATAGTTGTTTGAACATTTTACCATTTATTTCATTAACATCTCACTTTCTGTTTATTTTACTTTCATCCATTTATCTATTGAATATTAGCATATTTAAGATCTCTTTATAGAGAAAAAAAATAAATATTCAGCCAAAATAACGGTTGTAATAGGAAAGGTACCTTCCAAACTACTAAATGAATTTATGTGGTCTTTGATATCCATAAAGTTCAGTTCAATCATACTGCAAAAAATTCCAAAGATAGTACTAGATTTTATAAAGGCTGATTTATATTATTCCATTGCTCAGAAAAAAGCAAAAAAAAAAAAAAGGAGCTGTAGTTAACAATATTGGCTAGAGAAACAGACATAAGTAAGTAGATGAGGATATTTTGTACTTCATGATGCACTCAAACCAATGTCCATTTTGCTTGTTCAAACAAGAATGACAGAGATGAAAAATTAACAGGTATAAATAAGATTAATTCTTATTAGTAATTTAAATTTGAGTGTATTCTAGTAAAATATCTAAAAATATAAGCAGCATTGGGACATTGCCACAGATGGAGTGTTGCTGTGATTCTCTGTTAGATGTGCTTTGGTTTGTAATGATCCTCCAATAGCTTTATTTCAGAGAGGGGCTGAAGTTCAACATGATTGCAATCATGATGGCGATTTCTTTTGTTATTTTGTTTGTTTTTGTATTTTAGGGAAGGGTGTAGAGGGTATTTAGGGTCCCACTACTAGATGAGACTCATAGTGATCCACCTGCTTACAGCCTCCCGAGAGCTGGGATTATAGGTGCGTGCCACCAACGCTCGATTTCAGTTGTCATCTCAGTGTGTCCTGGGGATGGGCCCAGCATGGCAGCCCAAGGATTGAGCCCCTGTCCTCTGAGCCTGCTTGCAGGTGCTTTAATCTGCTGAGCTATTTGGTCAGCCTCGGTGGCTTGTGATTTAATTCTCCCTCTGACAGCCAAAGTTCCTCAGTATTTCACTCTCCCAAGTGTAAGAAGAAATCATATTTATGCACAAGTTCTGTTATGGCAACATAATGGTGATACAGTAGTATTAATGTAACCATAGAAACAAAAGTACAGCCAGGGAGATGGCTCAGTAGGAAAAGTGTTTTGAAATAGATCTTCAAAATTACATACAGTTAAATTCATATATCTAGGTCTCAGCAACAACAAAGAAAAATCATACAAAGAAATACAAAAATAAATAAAAAGAAATTGTTACTGAAAAAGTCTTCCAGGTGTACATATGGGACAACAATTTTATTTTATTTTATTACTCATTCATTTATTTATTGTTTGCAGAACTGGGGATTGAACTCAGACCCTTGCACTTGGCAGGGAAGTGCTTATTTCACTGAGCCATCTCCCCAAGACTGTGACAATTTTAAAAGTTTAGAATAAATGCATCAAGGGTGCGCAAGAACAAAGGAGTAGAGAAGAAAGATAATAAAAAGATACATAGACAAAATAATGATACCATCAAGGTAATACCTATAATACATTTTTATATGTATTGGAAACTTAAAATTATAACAATTCGTACAAAAATCATGGGTGTGAGTCAATGATTGACTTGAGCAGACAGAGGGACCCGGGAGCTGCCTTCCAGTGCAGTCCTGCATGAGGAAATGAAGGGGCAGTAAGCATTGATGTGATGCTCTTTGAAGGATGAAGATCCCAAAAAGGGTAAGCACATCAACGATTTTAAATGTTACTATTATTATAACAACTATGATTTGTATTAATGTATTACTCTAAAAGCTGTTGTTGCTGCAGTTATTTTAATAACTTCTGCAATTCATTTTATACAACAGTGAAAATGCTAATGCTTTCTTTTAAAGCATTGGTTTTTGAAAGCATGGTTGGGGACAGATAATATACAATGGTGTAATTTGGTGGTATTAATAGTTATTAAAAGGATTGGTTAGAACTTAAGAAAATAAAATTTTATGTTGTTGAAATCAAACTCATAATTTTAAACTAGATTATGAAATTACAATCTCAAATATACTCACCATTGCAGTCACAAAGAAACTAGCTATAAAATATACTCTTGATAGAATTCAGGTATAAAAAATAAGATAAGTAAACAGCCACACTCTCTTAATTTACTGATAAGAGACATCTGTTATAATAATGTCTGTAAGTATAATATCATGTATGTACCTTGTACGATACTAAAACATTATGAAAACGGTTCGCAATGTATTAATTTATCAAATCTGTCCTGCTAAAGTGTCTTATAACTGTCTCACTGATATTTGTACTTCAATAAAATAAAAAATGAATATAAAAAACAAATTCATACTTCCCAATACAGAAATTCACATACATTAGAAGTCAACAGTACAGAAAATGAAGAAAACACACTATCTGAGGTACACAAACAGAAAGTATGACAAAATTACATGATTCCTAACATTAATTACTTTCAATGCAAAATGATTTAATGTTAATCAAAAGTCAAGCATTGATGAAATGGATAAATATGCATGATCCAATTATAGCTCATCTACAAGAGATTTACTTTCTATCCAGGCAAAAATAGAATAAAGTTTGAATGAATGAAGAGGAGAAATCTATTCAAATAGCAATTAAAATGTCAGGGATAGCTATAATAATATTAGAAAAATATATTGTAAAGACAAAACTATTGCCAGAGACAATTATGGACATTATATCTTAATAAAAATGTGTTAAAAAGGCGCAACAACTATGAACATTTATGTGCCAAAGACAGTCAAGAGGTATGAAGTGAAAACTGACAGAACACGATTAAGAGTTAATTCTAAAATTATACTTATGGTAATAAGTAATACTTATTGTATCACTTTAATACAATATCTCTCTTTTGACAATAAGAAGAACAACCGAGGAGAAGATAAATACAGAAACAGAGAATTCAGGAGTACTGGCACATGGCTGTAACGTGGCTGAGGCCGAGGCAGAAGATCACAATCTTGAGCCAAGCCTACACAACTTAAAAACGTAGCAACCTTGTCTCAAAAGAAAAAAACAAAAGTAAAAGAAACGGATTTGTCAAGTTGAAAAATGTACGCTTATTTACCAAATAAATCAAAGCAGAATTCAGAATAGAAATTTAAAAAAAGATGAGTTAAAATGAAGACACAAATGATCAAAATGTGTAAGGCATGAGACAGGCTTATAGTAAGGCATCTTCATAATTTATGAGAATAGAGAAAATAAGAGCAATAGAAATGTAAAATAACCAAAAGGAGGTATTATAATGATTAGATATAGGTGAGATAGAGAAAATTAATGAAAATTTGGTTTATTAAAAAGATCAATAGGGTGGCCAAACAGCTCAGCAGATTAAAGCTCATGTGAGCCTGGGCCTGCGTGTCAGTGCCGTCCCCGGGGCACGCTGAGATGGCAAGTGAACAGGTAGATCACTACGAGTCTGATCTAGTAGACCCTTCCATAAAAGACAAAAGAAAAAAAATCAATAAAATTGAGAAATCGTTAGCTAGATGGACTAAGAAAAAATGCCCACATTTCTAAAATTAGAAATGAAACTGGAATCATTGACACAAATTTTGCTGAAATACAAAAGTTATGAGAATTATATAAATATAACAGCTGCATACCAACAAATTAGGTAACCTGTATTAAATAGCTAAATTCCTAGAGACACAAAATCTCACAAGACTAAATTACACTAAAACCAAAATCTTAATGAGACAATAACTGGAATGTTATTTAAATAGTAATAAAAATAATCAGGTAAATGTTAAGTTTGATCTTGATAATTTTAATAATGAATTCTCAAATATATAAGGAACACTGATTCTTTCCAAATTTTTGAAAACACTGAAAAGTAGGGAATTATCAATAACTTTTTTAATGAAGCCACCATTATTTTTTCTAATGTTAGATAACTCTAAAAGAAATCAAGAAGGGCTGGGGAGATAGTTCGGTGGTCTATGCACTGGCCTGGCAAGTGCGAGAACCCGAGTTTGATACCCTGTACCACATGCTGTGCTGGCCCTGGAACCGCAGGTGAGCCTTGATGACCCTGAAACTGGGAGTGATAGCACATATTTGTAATCCCAGCAATGGGGAGGCTGAGATAGGTGGCTCACTATGAATCTGAGCTGTGTAGAAAGACCCTGGATTGAAAGAAAGAAAGAAAGAAAGAAAGAAAGAAAGAAAGAAAGAAAGAAAGAAAGAAAGAAAGAAAGAAAGAAAGAAAGAAAGAAAGGAAGGAAGGAAGAACGAAAGGAAGGAAGAAAGAAAGAAAGAAAAATGGAAAGAAAGAAATGGAAAGAAAGAAATGAAGTCAAAGACCAATATTTCTTTTCTTTTCTTTGTTTTCATTTATGTATTTGTACAAGGTCTCACTATACAGCTCAGACTCATAGTGATCCTCCTGTTTTCAGTCTCCCCAGTGGTGGGATTACAGGCATGTGCCACCACATCCGGATCCGGTTGCCTCCTCAGTATGCTCCGGGGGAGGAGCTGGCAAGGCGTGTGGTGCCAGAGATCGAAGCCTGGTTCCTGCGCTTGCCAAGGCAAGCACTCAGTCTGCTGATCTATCTTGCTGGCTCAATGGCCAATATTTCTTGTAAATAGGAAAATAAAAATCCTCAATCAAATACTAACATTCCTAATTCAGCAACATTTTGAAAGATTGCAGTATAACCTTAAAATGGGTTGGTGGAATGAATGCCTGTTTCAACATGAAAATCTGGCACTGTAATATTCCATTAAACATAACGAAAATGGTAAAAAACATGATTATGTCAATTGACTAAGAAACAGTAATTTATAAAACTCAATATTCTTTTGTGGTTAAAATGAACAAAAAAATGAGAACAGAAGGAAATTACCCACCACAAAAAAAGCCATATGAAGACCCCATAAAAACATGATGTATTGTGAAAATGTAAAAGCTTCTTTACCTAAGATTGTGAACAAAGCAGAATATTCATATTTGCTACTTCTGTTCAACTTGGCATTGAAATGGATAGACAAAATAACTAGAAAAGAAAAAAAATAATATATATATATGGCTTCCCAATTTGGAAAAAGGATGCAAATTTATCTCTGTTCACAGATGATGTGAGGAAATGCTAATGATTCTAGAAAAACACATGTATTAGACCTAATAAATAAGTTTCAGCAAAGTAGCAAACTAAATCAACACACAAACAGCAATAGCATTTCTACATGCTAGTAATGAAGAAAACACGAAAATTCCATTTACAGAACCAAAAAGAATAAAATAACTTAAAATTTATTTGAAGATATATATACTTATATAATGAAAAGCACATATCATAGTAAAGATGAAAGGAGCTTTCAACATTTATAAAATAAAGACAGTGTTATAAAATATGGATATTACTAAAAAGTTTTATAAATTCAGTATAAGTACTACGCGCTAACCGATGCACCACTGGAGCTCCAAGTTTTATAAATTCAGTGAAATGACTTTCAAAATTCCAGTGATTTAAATGAAATAGAAAATCTATCTTAAATGCATATGACACTTCAAGAAGCCCAACATAGGAACAGAAGATTGGTAAAGAACAAATAACTTCATTTTGACAAGATACCTTGAAGTTACATTAATCAAAAAGTACAGGACAGGCACAAACACAATAGAATTGAAAACTCAGATGTGTGCCTTTGTATATGGTGAATTGATTTTTGTTATAGTCTCACAACCATTCAGTGGGGAAGATGTCTTTTCAACAAATGGTATTTAGAAAAATGAATATATGAATAATAAACTGAAGACTGATAATTTGATAACACTACATAAATATAAATTCACAATGAAATGATAACATAAAGATAAATAAAATTGGATTTCATGAAGAATTTTCAATGTACATTAAGTCTTTACACACAGTATAAACCCAACGTACTAAATGTTCTTAAATATTTAAAAACAAATTTAATAATGAGGGATAAATATATTTTTATATTTTAAAATGAGTAAAGGACTTCACAACTATTTTTTTCCAGCGGTATCTACATTGTCAGTATGCATGAAGGCATACTCAACTTGACTGATTAAAGAAACAGTTCAAAACTATAATGGTATATCACCTCAGGCCCAGTAAGATGGCTACTATTGAAAGTAACAGCTCAGCCTAAGTGGTGGTGAGTATGTAGGGAAATTGGAATTTTTTTACACTGTTAATGGAAATGACAAGTGGTGTGGTTGCTTTGGAAAATACAGTTATTTCTCCAAACACCAAAAATGAAATTATCATATGAACAGGCAATTTTACTTGTGAATGTTTCACTCATAGAATCAAAAACAAGATCTTAAACAGATATTTCTGCTCTTGCATTCAGTGTGACAAAATTTAAAATAGTTAAAATGTGGAAGCAACCCAGTTATCCATAGATGGATGCATAAACGGAATGGCAAATACATACATATGTGTGTGTGTGTGTGTGTATGTGTGTGTGTATGTGGTGAACATTATTCAGTGTTTACAAGGGAGGTGATTCTAATATAGGTTACAAAGTAGATGAAATTTGAACACGTTATGCTAATGTGAAATATACTAATCACAAAACATAAATACTTCACAATTTTATGCATACAAATAACCATAATTAAAATAATATAATAGAGACAGTAGAATGGTAGTTTTCAGGCATGTGAGACTGAAGATTATGTACAATTATTGTTTATTGGGCATATACTTTCAGAACTACATGGTGAAAAATTATGGGGATATTTGTGATAATTGGGCAACATTCTAAATCCTTAAGGTGATTGAATTGTAAAAATCACAATTGTTAAGATGGTAAGCTTTTATTTTCCTAGAATGAAAGAAAATAAGGGAAAAATAATTTTGTCTAGAAAGTTTCAAATAGAAAGTGCATTCAGGAGAATCTGTTCAGTACCGAGACAGTTCTCAAAGAAGAAAAAGTGCTTCTTTTTCTTTAATTTTTAAAGCACATTTTTAAGGCCGGGGAGATGGCTCAGTAGAATAAGTGCTTCTCTGGCAAGCGCAAGAGTCTGAGTTGAATCCCCAGTTCCGCCAAAAAGAAAGGGCATTTAAAAAAATTGTATTTAGGAGAAAATACATTTATTAGGACAAAATAAAATGTCATGGGAACTGCAAAGGGGTCGACTCGTAGTAATCCTCTTGTTTTCAGCCTCCCAAGCACTGGGATTACAGGTGCCCACCACCATGCGCAGTCTCAATTGCTGTCTCAGCGCACCCCCGGGGCCATGGCCAACACAGCATGCGAGGGAATGAATCCCAGCTGCCGCACTCTGCCTAAGCAGGCGCTTCAGTCCGCTGAGCTACCTGTCTGGCCCTTAATGGACCTTTCTTAATGATTGCGAACGAGCACTCAGAAAGTCATTTTATGACAGAATCTTTCATACAGGAAATTCATTTAAATATTTCTTTAACATTTTCTTCTCTACAGTAGCTCTGTCTGACACTGAATGTACTCGTATGGTTATTGATGTGGCATGCAGAAGAGAATACAAGGACTATACCCAAAATCTCCAACACAGACTATAAGCTTGGTGTAGACCTAGGCAGGGGAATAGAAGACTTAGTTTCCTTTTTTATAGCACCAAATAGTAGTTTTAATGTAAGATCAGAA
The DNA here is from genome assembly GCA_004027165.1 of Ctenomys sociabilis. Taxonomy (NCBI): domain Eukaryota; kingdom Metazoa; phylum Chordata; class Mammalia; order Rodentia; family Ctenomyidae; genus Ctenomys; species Ctenomys sociabilis. The sequence goes on along the minus strand of PVKA01023040.1, from coordinate 23,497 downwards.
AAATAAAGTCTTAGAATGACAGCAGTCGATTTTACTAAAATTATCTAGGTTTAATGGCTAAAATATAACTCAATGCCCATTTGGTTTGGAATTATCATTGGACTTATCATTAGGTGATTCAGGGTCCAATAACATGAGGTAGTGTCTTCATCCAAACTGACACTAACCGAATGTCAATAGCATCTTGCCGCACTCATTGCCTGCCAGACTAACCTAAGAGCAGATGATGGGATTATCGACTTTTGGGGAGAATTCTGGGTGGTATCAGCCCTGACTAAATGCAAATACAGTTCTTCCCAGTGTCAATACAGTATTCACTCCAGGATCCCAACAGGTACCAAAATTCATGAATGTGCCAGGCTTTTATATCAACTGAGGTACTGTTTTCATAAAATTTTAGGCACATTCTTACATAAACTTTTTTTAAGTTTAGGTAAAAACTAGATACACATAATGATCATAGTTATCATAAGGAATTTTTAATGGGAACTACAAATGGGGAAGAAGGTAAGAAAGAGAAAAGAAACAAAAACAATAAAAGCAGGATAAAATGGAAATACAGCTTTGTAAATAAGGAGGGGAAGAGGGTTTGAAGGGAGGGGACGGGACTGGGCAAGAAAAGGCATCAAGATTTGCTCTTAAATCAAATAAGTTTGACACTGGCATACTCCATTTTTTCTGCCTTATTTTTTTGCTTCTTGTCTTTATCTTATTGTAACTTCACTAAAAGATGATTTCAAATTTTCTGTCTCTTACCTCAACACTGTTGAGTTTAGCTGCAGCAGTGTGTGTGGCCAAAAGAATGTTAGTGAGTATGGAGATAAAAGGACTTTAAGCTGTGCATTTCCAAATTTTGTTTTGATCTCTTGAATTTATGTCATTATCTGTAGAGGAAGCTGTACTGGGCAGTACCTGGTTGAGTGGTGATGAAGACAAACGAGCAACACTTTAGCTGAATTGAATCCTGGTGAATTACTGAGGTCAAGAGAAGTCAATAGAACTGTAGATGCTCCATGAGCCAGAGAATGAAAAATATTTACATGCATTTGAAACCACCGACTTTCTGGATTTATTGTGAATAGAGCAAAAACAACTCCTGGAAACATTTGATTAGGACAGAGAATGGGTCATTTTTATTTCTTAATTGTGATTCAATTATAAATTTAATATGACTATGGAATATTTTTTCTATAAGCATGCCTCAAAGATATAAAACAAAATTGAGATTTTTTTTATAATGGAAGAAACAGATACTTTTCAATGTTTTAAAACCATAAGAAAGGAAACACATATTAATATTCATGGCAATGAATATAATAATTTACCCTGGTTTTTCAAACTCAAAAGTATTTTAGATTCATTGGTAATTCTGCTTTTAAATGTATAAACACAAACAGTATATGCAGGCAATAATTTTGGTTTCCAAGTGCTTTGTCATATGAACCAGTAGTTAATGAACACCAAAATTTAAAAGAATATGCTTTATCAAATTTGCAGCTAAGAAGAACTAACTCTTTGTGGGTGAAAATACTTTTTGAAGTTCATTGCTTTTAAATGCTAAATATTAAGTAATAACAATATATTTATGAATAAAAGATTAATTGAACTTATTTTTTAATAATTTTATTAAGAAACAAATAGCAATGAGATAGTTTCAGAGCCAATTAATAGGACAGTTTCAATAATTAATACATTGCATAATGTTGTCTTCTTAGTGGGTATTCATTATACAAGATGCAGACATGGTATCCCATCCACAAGCACTATTAGAACAAATGTTTCTGTCCATTGAATTAAGGGAAGGTAGCTTTATATCTATCCTAACTATTTTGAATATACAAAGTGGTTGTTCATTTGTATACCCTTTTTGTGTTAATTTTGTCAGAGAAGGGTTTTACACTGTCATACATATTTTGATAGGGCTTAAAATACATCATGAAGAATTTATGAAATTTATGAACCAGGAATGGACAACCGGATATTCTTTAAGTGAATAATGGCATATGAAGTAATCATTTTTATTGTGTACATTATCTTCTGGAGTTACAATATGACTGTGCCACAGTAGGTTAAGCTAGTACATCTTCCTGTATTATCAGTCAAATTAGAACCTCTGTTTGTAAAAAAAATGGCATAGAACAAAAAATGTCTATAAATAGTTCATCAGAACAGTCTGAGCCCAGTGCCATTTCATACAAGATAATAAGGTGATGTTTATCTTTTGATTTCTCTCTCTCTTTCAGAGGACATCCTAGTCCAAATCAGACAAAAACAAAAGCTTACAGGATATATAATTAGGAGTAAAATTTCTCTAAAGTACCTTTGTCTCTAGAGGAACCTTTCCTCTTCTGTGCTGTGCTGGTATCTGTCTTGTCTAATGATCAGCTGCCACTGAGTAATTGAATATCGAAGAGTCTGAATTGCTAGGGATCCTACACATTTTGCTCCTCTCACTTCTTCCTTTAAATAAAAGGACTATGCAGCTGTTTTTAGTGAGCAGTTGCTCATATTATTAGTGTTCATTCCTTAGGTTTGAATGTTGTATATTTTTAAAAAATAGTACGTACACATATAAGAATGAATGCATGTGAAATTTAAGAGGAATTTTAAAATAAGTTTTGAAATTTGAATTTTACATCTTTAAAATTGTAGCACCCTTATTATGAAATATGATTTTTTTATAACCACTTATTATGTACACTAAAGTTATAAATAGACTACAATATTGCCTGAGGGATATAAGTTGAAAAATTTCAGAGACAATGAAACTGAAAAGTTTCAACAAGTTTTTCTTGCTTTTTTGTAGTGTTGGTGTTAGAGCCAAAGTCCTTACCTATGTTAAACACGTGAGTAAGGACTTGCTTTTTGAAAAGATGCTTGTTTTCCTATATGTCAAATCTCAAGAATAGGATATTGCATTTATTTTTACCCACCCACATAAAAATAACTATAAGAAAAAAAAAAGGCCATAATTGTGCATTCTAAGCATAACAAAGATCGCTTTACAGGGAGATTTTTTTTTTAAATGTACAGATCTTATATAGCACAAACTCACACCTCCTTTATCTTCTCAATACATTTTGTGAGGATTGATGGCTAATATATAACATTCTTATTTCCCCGCAATTAGCAGAACTGCTGTGTAAAATTTCCCAAGAGAAAAAACAATCCCATCCTGAAAGACAGCTTTGGAGAATTATGGCAGCAATGCATACTTTCTTATCTCTAGCTCCATTCAATAGCTAAATGAGAAAATTTGTGATTTAAAATATCTAGTTTCCAACACACAAAGTTGCTGACAGTAGCTAAGCTCTTAATTAAGTTATATCAGAGTCTTGGCATAACGTGGGTGGAAAGTTATTGCTAAGGAGAAACTGTTTCTATAATCCTCCACATATTCAATTCCAGATATAACCAGGTGGTTCAGAAGTTCTGCACAAAACTGACTGAAAGGGGTGCAGTAGAACTATTGCAATATTAAACTTCAACAGTACGTGTCACCACTGAGCCCATTATGTGAAGTAGGCAGCCAGAGGAAAACTATATAGCAATCTGAAGCCACTTAAGCAAGAGCAACGACTTCCACGGGATTATCTATATATACAAGAGTGAAACAGTGACCTGTTGCCCTGTTACGATGCTCAGTGATAATTCTTTTCTCCCTCACAGTCATTTCTAACACATTTTTGATGGCTGTGTGACTCTGAGTTACTTTTTGAGAGGATGCTACTACCACTTGCCTCCCCACAGCCATCCTTCTTCAGGTCACAAAATTGAACAACTGTAGCTATTACAGGTGCCTCTTCCTGATCTTTGAACATTTAAATTCCTCCTTATCGTCATTCCCACCAACAGTACTTGCATATTTTTTTTTTTTTTTTATATTTTAGGGGAGGGTCTGCAGAGTGGTCAGAGTCTCACTACTAGATCAAACTCATAGTGTTCTGCCTGTTTACAGCCTCCCAAGGGCTGGGATTACAGGTGTGCACTGCTATGTGCAGTGTCAATCTCAATCTCAGCGAGCCTGAAGAGCGGACCTGCATGGCATGCCTGGGGATCAGACCCCTGGGCCCTGCTCCTGCTGAGGTGCTTTAATCCACTGAGCTATTTGCAAGGCCCTACATGTTCTTTATTAAGTTAATTTCCTATGCACATAACCTTTCCATTGCCCATGGTCTTAGTTCTCTCACCTTCTTTCACACCTCTTCCTATTTTATTGCCCACAGTGTTGACTTTGTACTTCTATGTTATAGTGGTTGATACATTGTGTCCACTTGGCTAGATCCAAGAGGATTGTAGCTGTACTATTTTAACCCATATATATATAGTTGTGTTATAATATGGATAAATTTGGTAACAGCTCTTAAGGATTATTAAACCCATGTTAATGTTAAAGCATAAGCATCAAACAAAAAAGCTTATCTCCTATTTTGGTAAGCGTATTAGTGTATTTCTATTTGTACACAGAATAGTATAGCTATAATAATGTTAAATGAAATTATGTGCATTTCTTGAGACTGTTTGTAAAGAATGTGTCTAGTTGCCAAGTTGACAAGGGGTGGATTGTAGTGGTTGATACATTGTGTCTACTTGGCTAGATTCCCTTGGCAGTAGGTACACTGTGTCAATTTGGCTGCATCCTTTGGCAGTTCCACCCTCTGGGCTGTGAGGGCCTTGCCCCAGAGTAACTTAGCATAAAAACGGGTTGAGGAACAATTCGGTATTCTACTTCCTCAGATGAATTTCAGTCTTCATCTTCAGTCTTCAAGTCAGCTTGGCCTTTATCTCCTGGCTTCCAGCACAGACTCTTCAGTTTCCAGATTGGACCCTTCCATAGCAGGTCCTGCAGTCTTCCACTGCAGACCCAATGGCTGACCATTAGAGACCATTAGAGACTGTTAAATACCATTAGAAACTATTAGAAACCATTAGAGACTATTAGAGGTGGAACATTGGACTGAGTATAAAACCTTGGGACTGAATCCTTCAGTCAGTGGTGTCTAGATCCTCTTGTCTCACTTCCTCTGTGACTGACACATCTTGTGTTATATGTGTTCCTTGTATTATATCTGTTCCTGTAGTAAAAGCCTGACTGAAACACATGCTTATGATCAGAATTTTTTCATTATAAACAAAAGACTGCTTTGAATCTCATTTTGAGGCAACCATACTGCAACTCCTCAATTCCTTCGTGTACATTAGCACCTGGAATATAGTGATCTAGCACTTTAACATATCTCACCATCTCATTTTACTCTACTGCTGGGTTTACATTTTATCAGCAAAGTAATTCTCTTGTATATATTGGCAATTCTTTTTTTTACTTTCTCTCCCTCTCTTTTTCAGCAATCAAACTCAGGACCTCATGCATGCTAAACAGGCAAGTGTTGTGTCACTGAGCTAACTCCCTGGCCCAGCTTTTCTTATTCTAAGTACATGTAACTAAACATGATCAGAGAATATCATGCAACTATGTTGTTTCCACTCATATTAAAGGTTATTACCAACTACTGCACAATCTACACTATTGTGTATCATCATTATACATTTTCTTCATCTTTTGATCACTTGTAGTTCGTGACTGCTGCTATAAGCAGAGAATACATGTAAGACTCCACAATTGTCTCTGTGTATAGCTTATCTTCTGTTTTTAGTACACTTAAATCTTTATTCCTATAGGTGAAACCATGATAACTGAACCCCTTTTAATTTTAAACAGCGCTATCCTTACTAACACACTTTTTATCGCCTCCATTATTGGAAGTCCAACCCAAACCATCATTGTCTTACTAAGATGACTAAAGTGATTTTTGAATTTGTCCTTCTGTCCTCTGCCTGTGTTCATACTTAAAGTGGGACCATTTTTCCTTTTTTTCTAAACTCTTTGAATGGTTTAAGAGAACATCTAGATCTTTATGATATTATCCAAGGTATATTTTACTTGTATTAAATGGCCTTCCTCCACTTAGTTAATATATGTGTTATTGCTGTTCTATTTCATAGTGAAAGAAAAGAACAATGATATGAGTAGAAATTTGAATTTTATATTTTAAGCATTGGTGAACAAATATAATGAGTAAAAGTCTGCTTGTACATATATTAAAATATTCAGATCTATTTGGAGATGAAAGTTGAGTTGATTGAAATTTAATTTAATATCTTTGCCTCTCTGTATTTGATAATTATCTGCATTTAATCTCACTATAAAAGTGTAATGAGGAGCTGGAGAGATAGCTTGGCAGTCTAAGCACCTCCATAGGTCAGTGCAGAGACTAGGGTTTGATCCACCACACCACATGCCACACTGGTCCAGCCTGGGGCATCCTGAGCCTGCAACAGTGTCTGGGCCTGGTGGCCCACACCTGTATTTCCAGCACTGAGGAAGCTGAAACTGGAGGATCACTATAAGTACGAGATGCATAGTGAGACTTTGCACCAAACAAATAAACAAACAACAATAAAAAGATTGAAAAATGTAAAGAAAGATTACCAAGGCTACAGTGTGTGGAAACCAACAATTAAGAAATTTTAGTATTCTAAACCAGGATTAAGGACAACAGGGTGCTGGAGAGAAACTCCATTTTAAATGACATTAAGATATCTGTAAAAGGATTTGACTGTCCCCAAATTGGATTTTATCCCTCTTAGATTCTGGTTCCTTAGTAGAAGAGATAAAAATACAATTGTCTCATCTGATTCTACAAGTTTCAAATGGAAGATACATGCATTTTCATTTCTTAAAACTTATGTAAACACAATTTATCTGAATTGTTTACCTAGGACCTTCAAAGTAAACAAAGAAACCTACAACATTTAGGATTCATTTCTTTCATGCAGTCTATCACTCCATCAAGAACCTTAAAAAAATTCTATATTGATTAGCTACACAATTTGAGAAACACATAAAAATAATATTTATGTTTATATCACGTTTTTAAAAGTACAGTGAAGGCTTAGATAATTTTGGGTCAGTGAAGGATGATTTTGACAAAACCAATGTGATAATTTGTTAACCCCACCATTCTCTGTCTACAAACCTACATCGCCATCTTGCAGCATGAGATTAGGGTTGTGGTCCTGAAATAGTTGCATGGCCAATGCATTACCATACATAAACAGATTTTATTATTATCCTCTTCTTGTTTCTATGTTATCTTAAGGGTTTATACTAAGACTTTGTCAAATAAGCCAAACACTCCATGGAGGGCTGCCCTTACACCATTGTCACAGCTTTCTGACCTCTGAGGGCATACATATTCTGATCCTTTGAATATAACATTTATACTGATAACTGTATTTAAGTTCAAATACAGAAGTTGAAAATGCATTCTATATCATTAATTGAAAATAATTCAGAAGTTAGCAAAGAATATGTGTCAATACATTTCAAGTTCATAAGTATTGAATGATAGGACACAGTCCAATATTTTCTAAATTTAAGAAAAGAGGGGAACTAATTTGATGAAATTGTGATACTACAGTCATTCCAAATAACTTAATAAAATCACTTTTCCAACTTTTTTCACTTTTATTAATGCACATTTACGGTACATAACGATTGCATTTGTTATATGGAATTGGTGACTGCACCTAACATGTTTTAATTCTTTTCCTCCTTCTTTTAACCCCCTTTCTTATTTTCCAGCATAAGGTTAATTTATTTCAAACAGTGACTTATAAATAAAGGATCTGTGATTCTACATTTTCATCTAAAACCATAGCCAACCAATTATTTTATTTCTAATAATCTAGATTTTTAAAAGTTGTTTTGTTTTGTTTTTGTGTAGGGTCTGACTATGCAGCTCAGACTCCTAGTGATCCTCCTGATTTTTGCCTCCCCAATGCTGGGATTACAGTCGTGTACCACCATGCTAGGACCCCATCACCTGCTCAGCGTGCCCAGGGGCAGGGCCAGGGCGGCATGTGGTGCCAGGGGTCGAGCCCTGGCCCCTGTGGTTACCTGAGCAAGTGCTTACTCCACTGAGTTATACTGCCAGTCCTACTCTGGATTTTTTCAACTCACATAGTCTTATACTTAATGCATGTTTAAACTGAGCTAGAATAAATAGTAATAAATATTATTACAGAAAGAGATGAGATCAGGAGAGGAAGTACTGTCATTGCCTTTTATTTTTAGATATAAATATTTTTTTCAATATATTTTACTTGAGTGCACACATCCTGCTTTTAAATATATATATATATATATATATATATATATATTCTTGAAAAAACTTAAGTGTCCTAAGAAGCCCATACCTAATACAAATATGGGATAAAAAATACAGCCAAAGTGTATGCAGTCTGTTCAGGTTTGTGGCTAGATGGTCCCTCAAAACCTCGTGTGTTAACAGGTGGAGGTTTTTGGAGGTGGCTAAATTTAGGTTGTATGATTGATTGATTCATGGTTCAAAGCTAGAATTAAGGATGCTAGGATTTTTTTTTTAAGTACTTGATATAGAGTCTCACTATTCAGCTCAGACTCATAGAGATCTTCCTGGTTTCAGCCTCCCGCGCTGGAATTACAGGGATGTGCCACCTTTCCTGGTCTCATTGGCTGGCTCAGCATGTTTCAGGGCAGGACCTGCATGGCATGTGGTGCTGGGGTGAGCCCCAGTCCCTGCATTTGTCTAAACAGGTGCTCAGTTCACTGAGCTATCTCATCAGCCCAAGGATACTAGGATTAAGAGTGGATGATTACTAAATTAGACCACTGATTGGAGCAGCCCTAATCCTGGTGGACTGGATGTACTACAAGAAACAGAAAGAAGCTTAGCTTTCCATTTCCTTGTTTCTTTCACAGTCTGAGCTATTTTCTTCTGCACAATCATCCTTCTTTTGAGACATCCAACTATGACACCTCTACAAAGTCTTTCCCTTTGTAACTCTGTGTGCTAGATATTTTGTGTTAGCAGCAGTACAGAAGCAAGTAAAACAGAATTTAGTTCCAGATGTCAGGTTCAAAAACTTTAGGGGTGGACTGGAGGGAACAGTTTGAAATATTTCAGAGATTCTAGGTAAGAATTATGTGTGGAGGATCCCTTAGGCTAACCTTGATGGGAGACTTTTGATCAGATCTTTGTGGACCAGAATGCTCATAGAAATCTTGCCAGTAAAGACCAGGATTGATAGGCTTCTTATGGGCAAAAGGACTGCATTGGCTGTTGTACTTCACACAATGAGTGTTGTGCTTTGGAAGTTTGTTTTTATAGATTAAGACTGTGGGCAGCAGAATAATCAATCTTACAAAATGAATTTCCAGGCAGTCTAATGTTGAGCAGGTGGAGTGGCAACTGTTCAGGGCTTTTAGCTAGATTTATGTTGAGGATAAGAGCAAAGAGGCTGGAAGAGTGATTCAAAACATTATGGATTTGGCTAGAAAGAAAGTTTCAGTAAAATTTCATTCTGCAAAGATGGAACAGAGCAGAAACCAGTTGAGGAAAAGAACAGCAAGCAAAAGACAAGCATTTCATAAGAAAACAACAGAAAAGATTGCCTGAATGCAGCACAGGAAGCAGAAGGACTCCACTCTTTACAGCCTCAAACTTGCAAACGTGAAAATTTGCCTTGAGGTGCCACAAAGAACCATATTCCAGAATTGCGGTGGCCTAAGGAAAGTGTTCCACTGGATTAGGTCCACAGGTATTGGGCATCTACAGATAAGTGAGTGAAGCCTGGCTGAAGCTCCAGCTATTATCAAAATTTGACGTTATTCACATCACATGGCACTTGTTTTATGTGCATGCAGAATGCAACAGCTGTGAAGTCAGAAAGGCTTGGACAGATTTCACAAGAAGATGTAGCCTGAGTGCGGTGAAGACACCAAATTCTGGGAAGCCAAGAATGTGGATTGTCTGAGGAAAACTGCGAGGAAGGAGCAGAGCAGGCCCATGAGAGAACTCACAGGGGCTGTAATCACTGGAAGCGCCATAGTGGCAGAGACACCCAAGCCCTTGGGAGTTCAGGTCTTTCCACAGATTGCCTCAGATGCTGCACATGAAATCAAAGGACTTAATGTTTGCCCTGCTGGGTTTTGGACTTCCCTTGGTCCCATTCCTTTGTATGCTGCTATTTGGATCCTCAGAAAGGTGGTTTTTATCCTCAGAAAGGTGGTTTTTCTTGTGTCACTGTTGAAAATGTGTAACTTTCTTTTCATTTCTATGGGGACTCACAGCCAAGAGATTACCTTAAATCTCATAAAAGACTCAGGACTTAGTCTTTTCAGTAATGTTGAAACTGTTAGGAATTTGGCTGCTCATAGAGATGCCTTTGGCATAAAAGAATGTACCTGAATCTGAGAGAGGGGAAAGGAGGGAATGTTATGGGCTGGTGTCCAAATGTTCCCTCCCAGTCTCATGTGGTCATAGGTGGGGCTTTTCACAGATGGCTGCATCTAGAGTGTGTGACTGGTTCTCAGTGAAATGCTAGGATTAAGAGTGCTAGGATTAAGGGTGGGTGATTACTGAATTGTTCCACTGACTGGACTGGCACTGCCCTAAACATTTTTTAAAATGTATTTGGCACAGGGTTTACAGGCTCTACAGGGTTTCACTACATAGACTGGACTCGTAGTGATTCTCCTGTTTTCAGCCTCCCAAGCATTGGGATTACAGGAGCAGGCGCGCTGCACTACGCCCAATCTCAGTGCTGTCCCAACATGCGCTGGGGGCAGGACTGGCACGGCATGCTGGGGATGGAACCCAGGCTGCTGCTCTCTGCCTAAGCAGATGCTCTGGTCCACTGAGCTATCTGGCCCTAATCTTGGTAGGCTGCATACAACATAAGGGACAGAAAGAGGCCTGTGCTCCCTTTCCCTTGTTGCTTTTGTTGGCTTCTAGCTCTTCTCTATGAAGTCACTCTTTTTTGGAGCTAGATAGTTATGGATTAAAACTTCTATAAAGTACGAGCTAAATGAACATTTCTCCTTTAACTTTGAGTATCAGGTGTTTGTTTTTTTTTTTTTTCTTTGCAGTGAGAAAATAGGTAAAATATAGTCATATATTATTAGTCTCAATTGATTTTAGTTGTATGTTTCCTTTTGTATTTCTGCTTTTCACTTGTTATACTAGGGAGACTATGATATTTACAAATGTGTGTCTGGTTTATTTAACTTATGAGTATATGTTCAAGTGGCATCCACTTCAGTATA
>PVKA01023040.1:0-12248 GCA_004027165.1 Ctenomys sociabilis | reverse complement strand
TTTTTTTTTTTTTTTCTTTGCAGTGAGAAAATAGGTAAAATATAGTCATATATTATTAGTCTCAATTGATTTTAGTTGTATGTTTCCTTTTGTATTTCTGCTTTTCACTTGTTATACTAGGGAGACTATGATATTTACAAATGTGTGTCTGGTTTATTTAACTTATGAGTATATGTTCAAGTGGCATCCACTTCAGTATAAATGCTTCAAACTTAGTGCTTCAATTTCTTCTTGGGCCTTTTGGCTAAGATCAAATGTATTAGTGCTTTTGAATAATATTTTAAAATAAATATAATAAACATACAATGACAATATATGATATGTATACATATATATAAAAATTTCAGCTTATATATATACACATATATATATGTGTGCGTATATACAAACATATATATATATATATATATATATATATATATATATATATATATATATATATATATAGTTTTTGAGACAGTGTCTGTTCTTTAATTCATAATTCCAACTGGCTGTGAACTCATGCAGCCCAAGCTGGCCTCAGACTCAGTGAGTCTTTGGATTATAAGACTGGACCACTATGCATGATGACATTTATAATTTTAATTGTCTCATACTTTCTTTTTTGTCCTTAGCTAGAGTGCTCGATTCTGTAGCATATATACTGTTACTAACTGTAGACATAAAGATACATAAAATAATACCTTGGATTACAATTACTACCAGATATTTTATGTCACAAATAATTTTCAAATATTAATTTTTCATTTATGCAAAAGATCAATCAGAATTTATTGATCTACTGATGTTTTGATGAAGGGAACAATGACTATATGCTGCTTTTTAAAAAGATATAATTCAATACAATAGCCTTTTCTAGGAGAGGTGTATTTTGGGTTTTTTTTTTGTTGTTGTTGATGAGGACAAAACCCAAGGCTTCCAGCTTTCTAGGCAAGCATTCTATTGCTGAGCCAAATCCCAAGCCCCAACAATAGATTTTTCTATAAAAGCACTCAAATATAAACAAAAAGATAACACACATATCATCAAATATTACTAAATGATAACTATGATTAATATGACTGTTTGTGAGAGTAAGTGCACTTAAATGAGCTCAAATAGCTCAATCTACTGAAAATACGTATCGATGATGATGACAGTGGAGAAAGGCACTGAAACTTTTTGTGAAATACAGTAACAGAGATGCTAATTACCCCAATCTCAAAATATGCTGTAGAACATGAGTACCAAGTTAATCATTTTGCAGAAAACGGTATGAGAGAGAAACTGAGAAATTCAGAACTAAAGATATTCTTTAATCCAATGTTTTCATAATGATTCTAACATCCTAATCAATCTATCAGACTATTGGTTCCCACAACAAACATTTAATCAGCCCTATCTTCACATAGTTGAATTGAATAAGACCCTGTAAAATTTCATTTCTAAAGGTGAGCCAATGGCACCATGGATAACGCATCTGAATATTCATCAGAAGCTCAAGATTTCATTTCTCCTATATTGTATAAACTTGGTGTCATAGGAATTAAAATTTCATTTCATATATTATATATTTATTTAACTTTAATGAAATATATGCATTCTTGTTGAAATTTCCTTTTTAAATTCCTCTTTTGAGGTCTAAACATCAGAGATAATATATAATCTTTAGTCTAAGCTTGACCCATCACACCATCAGACCATGGGCTAAAGTGTCATCTTACATATAGTTTATTAATGGACACAAGGAGCTTTTGTTTGCTTTAATTAAAATTCTGAATACATTTCTTAAAATATAGGTCTGATTATGAATAAAGAGCCTCCATTCAAACAACAGTCTATTTATTTACTCAACAAGTATTTAATTAATTTTTGAAACCTATGTTAGACCTGTATTTCCCCCATTTCTTTAGGTTGAAAACACTAGGTTAATTAAAAACTGAAACAAAACATGAATTTAAATGTATACAGTCTGCTTACCCATGAACACTAAGATCTCTATAAACTGTTCATAGATTTCCATTTCACTGCTCATTAATAATTTTGTCTAATTTACCGAGCTAGGTGCCTGCATTTCTAACAGATTTGTGGAAAGATTTGTAACAAGTGGATATTTCCCTAAAATTGTGAATGAGGATTAAGGTGGTCTTGTCCGAATCTGGAAAAAAGAGTGAGAGGATAACTCAGACATCGAGCAAGTATGAGGTAGGACTGATGTTGACCTGTGGTGTTAGGAGACTTGGGAGTAGACAATAGCTTTTCCAGAGAAATTCTTCACAGTTATTTTAAATTTGGGCTCTATCTAACAGAAAATATGATATTTCTAAGGTCCAGGGAAATAAATGGAATATTTACTTATTTTAGGAACTAGCAACAATTCTCTATTCTTCTCTCCTTCTTGTTCCTTGTATCAGTTGTTATTTTAATCCTTGGATATTAGGAAGAATGTCATTTAAATATGTAGGACAACTTTTTTAAAAATTAAAGTGAGACCTATTTTATGCTAATAATGTACAAGAATTTCTAAACTTATTCTTGCATAATCAACAAGACGTAATCTTCTTCATAAAGCTTGTGTGTGCGTGTTTATGAGTTTCCATGGATATGACCTTCTACCAAATAAGACTAAATAAGATTCAGATTAAACATATATTTCTCTACCATATTGTTTATGAAAACAGGATTATAGTTCTAAAATTTAACAATGTTGGATTCCAAATGAATGAGTTCAGTTTGGAAGACTTCTCAGTTTCAATGCCATGGAGTGTTTATATTAAAAACAATGAATCTATCAAGCCTAATTTACACTAATGTCAATCAGGACATATAATCATTAAAGCTTCAAAAAGGGAGGAATTGAACGTGGCACTTTCTCAAGGTCAGACACACTATAAGTCCTTCTTTTTTAGGGAATAAACTCTCTTTACAGAATTGTACATGTTTACATTCATAGAAAACTGAATTCCTAAGTTTCATACATTGTTCTATGAACTTTATCATCTGCAACCTAGTTTAAACTTATAGAAAATTAGTACTTTGCAAATTGTAGAATTGCAGAAGCACAGAACTTCCAGTGTTAGGTCTGGCCAAATAGCTCAGCGGATTAAAGCACCTGCAAGCAGGCACAGGGGCCAGGGGTTTGATTCCCTGGCCTGCCCTGCCGGTTCCGCCCTCAGGGTGCACTGAGTCAGTGATGCCCATCTGTAATCCCAGCTCCTGGAGGATGTAAACAGGTGGATCAGTACAAGTCCAATGTAGTGCTGAGACCCTGAACACCCAGTAGACCCTTCCCTAAAATACAAAATTAAAAAATTAAAATAAAAAAACTTCCAGAGTTCAATATTTACACTCAGACACAAAGTTTGGACATATAGTTTTTAACTTTTCATTTGTTTTCTTTCTTTTTCTTCTTATTACTTTTTTTTTCCTCACAGAGTCTTGCTACGCAGCTCAGACACTTAGTGATCCTCCTGTCTCAGCCTCCCCAGTGCTAGGATTATAGATATGTGCCACCACGCCCAGTTTTGGTGTCCAGCAAGGTGTGCCCAGAGAAGCCTGGCATGACATGTAGTACCAGGGATCAAACCGGGATCCTTGCACTTGCCAGGTGGGCACTATATCACTGAGCTATCTCCTCAAACTCATTAACATTTTTTGAGAAGACTGAATATTATTGTATGTTTTTTCATTTGACTCACTAGCAAACTTTCACAATTAAATATAATGTAAAGAACATTGTTACTAAGCCATTTTAACTTTCAACTGTAATTATTTAACTCCAATAGAAGGTCAGTGGAGAGAGGGAGAGCAGAGAGGAAAGTTCCTTCTTTATGACTTTCAAATTGTAAAAAAGGAAATGCCTACAACATGGAAAAGAACATAAGTTCATATTAACTGGCACAAAGAAAACATTTGATGTGCTTGAAATTCTTAAGAAAGTCTGTTAGAAATTGTTTTTATTACTTTTTATAAAAAATACTTTAAAGAGAGTAAATTAATAATTGACATGACATTAGAAACGGTACACATGTAGAAGACCAATATAACAGGTATTCAAGCATGGCTTTTGTATTACACATTGATGTCTTCAATGTAGTTGCTTGGTTCACAGATATCAGCATGCAGAGTTAGTCAAGGTGAGAATTCTACACATTAGCTGTTATTTTCATAAAACTGATAGAAATTCTTAGTACAGTCACCTCATCCATCTTGTATGTACACTTGCATGTTTTTGCCCCTACCATTTTTCCTATCTTTTCTCTTTTCTCTCCTCTTCATTGTTTAATCCTTACATCATTCATTGTTAATCAACTATTCTTGTTTAAAAATCCGCAATGTATGTATTATTGCATATTACCCTGTTTCTATATTTGTTTTTTTCTTCCATTTGTTTTTGTTCTTCAAAACAAAAGAAAATTATAATAAAAAGTATTACTTCCCACTCAGGTCCTCCTCTTGCTGCTTTTCAGCCATCGTAGTGTGAGCAGCTCTTCTCCACTCTGCTCTCCTTCTGCACTCTTTTCATCCTGGAGGCACCAGATGATCGTGGCTCTAAATGGAGGTCAAATAAACCTTTCCTCCTCAAAAAGAGTAGAGGTTGTGTTTTTAAAGTGGCTCAATATTAAGTATGCTTGGGTTCCAGGCATTTATTTACTTCTGGACCTCAGGCCTGGAAAATTAGGATCTGACCAAGTATAATAATAACTACAGTACCATAAGTGGTAGTTTCAAGATAGACTACAAGAAATTAAAAAAGAAAAATTTTCAATGGGTACCTCAGGGCTGTGTGTGCCAACTTTATAGACTTTATATATATAAATACACTTAGATGGTTTCTGATAAATCATGCTTAATAGCATTTCTGTTTAGATAAACCAAGTCTAGATGAAGGACAGTGAGAGATGCAGAGGAGAGGTGCAGAGATAACTTGATCAAAATAAAATCAGAATTCTACATCATATATATATATATATACAGGCTGTGTTAGGTCCTGGAATTAGTACCTGGTAATGAAAAAAGGGAAAAGGAAAAGAAAAAAGCATATTATTCTGTGCCAAATTTTCTGTTTGTGGAACAAAAGAAATAATGAAATAAATAAAGAATAATGTTATCAGTGTTCTAGAACTTATCAAGAGATATTGAAAAAAGTAGAACATTTAGTTTGTTACCAAATTTTAAGTGGTTATGAATGCTTAGAATTGATTAGATAGAATTCATTTTTTAATGTAGCTTTAGAATCCATTATATTCAGTCACAATTCTTAAAAGGCTTCCATCCACTAATAAACAGAGAAATACCTTCTAGATCACAGATCAGAATTCTGATGTTCTATTAATAAAACATAGTTCAGAAAACTTGTTCTCTGAAGGAACCTGGTGATATTAGCTGCTTAATTTTCATCTATAATTAATTTAGAAAGATGAGCCCAATTTCCAGTGTGCCATGATAATGTCCAGTTACCTAGACTGACTTGCATAATTGTATAATATGTGACCAGTTGGTTCTCTATGGTAGTTCTATAAGTACTCCAGACAATGAAGGTTTGAATTAATTTCCTTTGCTGCTTATGTTGTGAGTCAAACGACGCCTGTGTTTTCATTTTTAATCAGATTCACCTGCTTTTAAAAGCAATGTAGAAGCTCTATGTTATCTTTATATCTCACGCATAGATTTTCACTATGAAACCAATTATTGTGTGGTTTGTTTAAGGAGATCAATATTTTTGTAAAATCATGGTGTGGACACAAAATCACCCCAGCCTGACACAGTAGATGATAAAAGTGGAGATTATAAAGATGTGCTAGATTATAATTTCAGATAACTGTATTCCAGTCCCTATATTGTGTGCACTATCAGTCTTATAACTCTGGACATGTTTTTAAATCTCACCGGTGATTTAGGAAAACCTACATACAGTACAAAGTAAAAAATTAATAAGAGGAGAAAAAAAGAGAAGATATTGTGATCCAGTGCCAACTGTGTACCTAAAAGTGTACTGTCTACAGTTATCTCAGATATTTTATATCATCCTTGACCTATTAGTCTGGTGTTATCTGTGTATAATTGACATCACAATGTCTTAAGGTAAATAAATGAAACTCAATTATAGGCCGATGCAGATTTCTCTTTCTCTTAAAACAATATTTCACCTCTTCAGCTCTTTTTCCTGTTTGACTCACATTTTGTTTTTTTCTCCAGATAATGACAAAGAAAGAAAACAGTCTGTATTCTTTAGGTGAAAGAAGTCTGGATAGGGTGTAGCATCTGTTTGTAGGATAGGGTTTAGGTTAAAAGGAAGCATTGTCTTTAGTACCCAGGAATTCCAGTCACAGTAATACATGCAAACAAAGAGCATTATGTAGTTTTAAAAGAAACAGGTCTTGATCATGGTAAGTAAAGGGCACAAGAGGTACCCAGAGAATGTGAAGCTCTATGTGAACTTGAGGGTTAGATGGATCCTGAATAATTTT
Organism: Ctenomys sociabilis; assembly: GCA_004027165.1. Taxonomy (NCBI): domain Eukaryota; kingdom Metazoa; phylum Chordata; class Mammalia; order Rodentia; family Ctenomyidae; genus Ctenomys; species Ctenomys sociabilis. Next base: position 5,799 of record PVKA01023040.1, on the reverse strand, counting down.
CATCACCCTTTCCTTTGTTACTGTAATTACCCAAAGAATTTTCTGTTTTCTCTTCTGGGAGGGAAGTACTAGGAATCGAACTTAAAACCTCCTGAATGCCAGGCAGGCACTGTGCCACTGAGCTAAATCCCTGCCTCCATGTCCCCAAAAGAATTTTCATTTGAAGCAATCATTTTGGAAATTGACACATCTTGGGACATAAGGGTAGTCCTCCACTTAATTCATTACACTTTAATTTTTGCTTCAATCAGAGAGAAACGTATTTCTATCACCCCACTTGTTATAATCTCTTTGATGATATGTTTTGTTGAACTGCACCAAAGATCTACACCAACGGTTAGAGCTTAGTGCTATACAAAATGACAAAGACAAAGAGCAAAATGCAATCTCAGGCCTCGAGTCCACCAGTAAGTGCAGAGGACACTAGCTCAGCTCAAGTGAAAGAATAAATTAACAAAGTTGGAAGCAAACAAACAACAGCAGAAAGGTACAGAGGAACTCAGACCAGAATTAACGCCTGAAATAAAAAAAGAAATGTTTCAATAGATACCATCTGAAGTAATGAATCAGATCCAGAAACATATGAGAGAAAACAGACACCTACTCAGAACAAGTGCAGAGAACACTACTCCAGCTGAAACGTATGAATTAATGGTGTCGCAAGCAAAGAAACAACAGAAGAAATGTAAAGAGGAATTCAGAGCAGACATAATTTCTGAAATAAAAAAAGAAATCTTTGAAATCATAGCATTGGAAGTAGAGAATCAATTCTGGAAATATATGGAGGAAACCCTACTTGGAAAAATCTCTGCAGTAAGAGAGTTAATAGCTACCTCTAAAGAAGACATTGATTAAAAAAAAATAGAGGAGATTAGAAATATAATGGATTCATTGAATGAGCAATACAGGAAAGAAATAGATCAAATGAAGCAGAGTCAAAGAGATATAGAAAAACTTAAAATCTCAGTCACGAGTCCACAAAACCATTTGAGTAAAAGCGAAGACGGAGTTTTAGATCTTGAAGACGCTGGTGCAGCTAGTGAAAACGTGAGAAAGGATCTCTTAAAAACAACGAGGATGCAGGAAAAAAAATCCATCACCTGCAAGATGATGCGAAGATGAACAATGTGAGATTAATTGGCATCAATGAGAATGAAGGAGTCAATACAAATAATATAAAAAGAATATAGGCGAAGTAATAGCAGAAAACATACCCAATATGAGAAAACAATCCAACATTCAGGTAACCAAATCATACAGAACACCAATTAACTTTAACCCAACTAAAAACACACCAAGACATATAATAGCCAAGATCACAAAAATCCAACACAAGAATAATATACTGAAAGCTGCTAGAGAAAAGAAGCAGATCACATTCAAGGGAAAACCCATCAGAATTATAGCCGACATCTCTGCACAAACCATGACAGCAAGGAGAGCATGGAGCAGAGATCTTCAAGTCCTACGTGAAAACAAATTCCAGCCCAGACTACTATACCCTGCAAAGCTCTCTTTCAAGTTTGATGGAGACGTGAAATACCTCCACAATAAAGAACAACTAAAGAATTTCATAATGACAGAACCAGCCCTGCACAGGCTACTGAAAGACATTCTAGAGAGGGACCACAATGACCAGAACTCCATAAATGAGAACAGACGGAACCGACTAAACAGGCACACAATTAAACACAGAACAAAAAGGAGTAAACAACAGCAGGTAAATAACATGAGAATCATAAGTCAACATATTTCAATTATAATCATCATTGTAAATGGATTCAATTCACCAATAAAGAGAAATAGACTGGCACAGTAGATTAGGGAACAACACCCAACAATATACTGTACACAACACTTAACTCAAAAAGATACACACAGGCTTAAAGCTAAAGAAAAAAGCAGGGGTAGCAATTCCGTTCTCAGTCTCAACTTCAAACCAACAAGGATCAAACAAAATAAAGAATGCCACTATATACTGGTTAGTGGAAAAAATTCAAGAAGAAGAGGTAACACTCATAAATATCTATGCACCAAACATAGGAGCACCCAAGCATATTATAAAACAAATCTTAATGGACATGCTAAATCAAATATCCAAGACCACAAACTTAACAGTAGACCTTAACAACCCATTATCTCAAAAAGATATTTTAACAAGAGAAAAAATTAGCAAAGAAGTAGCAGAACTGAACCAGAGCTTAGAATAAATGGACCTGGTGGACATATAGAGTGTTCCAACCAACCACAGTGCAACATACATTATTTTTCCGGTCATTTTCTAAAATAGACCACATCCATAGGTCATGCTTTAGTATATGCAAGGGAACAGAAATTATCCTATGCATATTTTCTGACCACAATGCAGAAAGAAATGACAAAAGAAAGCAGAAAAACCTTCTAAATTCATGGAAATTAAACAACACCCTACTCAGCAATCAATGGGTCACAGAAGAAATTAAACAAGAAATTCAACAATACCTAAATTCAATGAAAATTCAACCACAACTTATCAGAATTTATGGAATGCAATGAAAGCAGGTCTCAGAGGGAGGTTCATATTTATGAACTCACACATTAGGAAAACAGAAAAGGAACAAATAAACACACTAATGTGGCACCTCCATTATGTAGTAAAGGAAGAGCAAATCAAACCCCAAGCCCCAAGACAGTAAGAAATCATAACAATTAGAGCAGAAATTAATTCAATTGAGATGAAGAAAACAGTTCAAATAATCAACGGATCAAAAAGCTGGTTCTTTGAAAGACTAACAACATCGATAAGCCCTTATCTAAACTCACCAAAAAGAGGAAAAAAAAAATCAAATACAAGCAATAAGGAATGATAAGGGTGAAATTACCACAGATTGAGTGGTAATTTGGAGGATTATCAGTAGCTACTTTGAGAATCTTTGCACTCAAAGAATAAAAGATACAGAAGAAATAGACAGATTCCTCAAAAGGTGCAAATTACCAAAACTGAACCAAAAAGGTATAACAACTCTCAATAAGCCAATAATGGCCGAAAAATATGAAACATAATAAAAAGCCTGCCGACAAAGAAAAGTCCAGGTCCTGAAGGATTCACAGCTGAATTCTACAAGAAATTTATAGTAGATATAATCCCTGCACTCCTCAAATTCATTAATGAAATTGAAAAGTAAGCAGTCCTCCCAAAATCATTTCTGGAGGCAAAGTATAATACTGATTCCAAAACCAGGGAAAGAAACAATCAAAAAAGAAAACTACAAGCCAATCTCCCACATGGACATAGATGCAAAAATTCTCAATAAAATCATGGCAAATAGAATACAGCAAATCATCAAGAAGATCATACACCATGACCAAGTAGGATTCATCCCAGGGATACAATGATAGTTCAGTATTTGAAAATCTATAAATGTAATACACTATATTAATAGACTGAAATCTAAAAAGCACATGATCATCTCAATTGATGCAGAAAAAGCTTTTGACAAAGTCCAACATTCATTCATGTTCAAAGTCCTTCAGAAAATTGGAATAGATGGACTCTACCTTAACTTGATAAAAGCCATCTATGACAACCAAAAAGCTAATATAATTCTAAATGGGGAAAAACTGAAATCTTTTACTCTTAGATCTGGTACAAGGCAAGGATGTGTTCTGTCACCTCTCCTATTTAACGTAATTTTGGAATCATTAGCAGCAGCCATTAGACAAGAGGGAAAAATAAAAGGAATTAGAATAGGTAAACAGAAGTTAAATTATCACTATTTGCAGATGACATGATACTTTACTTGTAAGACCCAAAAAGTTCCACTAAGAAGCTACTAGAATTGATACAGAAATTCAGGAGCATAGCAGGATACAAAGTCAATACTCAAAAGTCAATAGCATTCCTCAACACAGATAACAAACACACTGAGAGAGAAACTATAGAAACAATCAATACCTTTTACAATAGCAAAAATGAAATACCTTGGAATTCACTTAAAGAAGGAAGTCAAAGATGTTTTCAAATAAAATTACAACACCCAAAGAAGAGAGATTACAGATGATTTCAGAAAATGGAAAGATATTCCATGCTCCTGGATAGGAAGAACCAACATCGTGAAGATGGCCATACTCCCAAAATTGTCTTACAGATTTAATGCAATCCCTACAAAACTGCCATGCACATACCTCCCCGATCTAGAGAAATCATTCCTAAAATTTATTTGGAGCCAGAAAAGACCTAGAACAGCAAAGGCATTCCTGGCCAACAAAGGCAAGGCAGGAGGCATCATAATTCCTGACTTGAAATTATACTACAAAGCCACTGTGATTAAATCAACACAATATTGGCAACGAAATAGACCTGAGTATCAATGGGATAGGTAAAAGATGCAGAGGCCTCTGCAAACACACTCAGCCACCTGATCTTCAATAAAGAGGCCAAACAGGCTCACTGGAAGAAATACAGCCTCTTTCCCAAATGGTGCTGGAAAAACTGGCTTTCTACATCCCAAAAACTAAAACTGACCTACTTCTATTACCATGCACTACGTTAAGGTCAAAATGGATTAAAGATCTAAACATTAAAACAGAAACAGTCAATCTCCTGGAAGAGAAAGTAGGAGGAATCTTTGAAGATATAGGGATAGGCAAAGTGTTCATGAACAAACGTGTATTTGTACAGGAAACACTTGAATTAACAAATGGGATCAATTCTTGAGAAGTTTTTGCAAGTGAAAAGAAATTGTCAACAGAGTGGAAAGACAACCCACAAATTTCAAAAAAATCTTAACTAATAAGCACTCAGATAAAGGTCTGCTCTCTAGAATTTATAAAGAACTAAGATACATTAGGGCCCTCAAATTTAAAGACCCAGTCCAGAAATGGACATCTGAGATGAATACACATTTCTCAGAGGACAAAAAGAAGCAAATAAATGTATGAAAAAAATGCTCCACATCACTAGCCATCTGTGAAATGCAAATAAAAACAACACTGAGACACCATCTCACTCCAGAAAGAATGGCTATCATAAAGAAACCAACCAACAGCAAATGCTGGAGAGGATGTGGGGAAAAGGGAACACTTCTTCACTGTTGGTGGGAATGTAGACTGGTGCAACCATTGTGGAGATCAGTGTGGAGAGTCCTCACAAAACTAGGACTGGAAATCCCATTCAAGCCAGCTATCCCCCTACTGGGAATATTCCCAGAGGAACTGAAAACATCATATCGTAGTGATCTATGTGTACCTACGTTTATAGCAGCACAATTTGTGGTAGCCAAATCTTGGAAACAACCAAGGTGCCCATGACCTGAGGAATGAATGAAAAAGATGTATTTCTATGTAATGGAGTATTACTCAGCTATAAAAATGATAAACTTGAAGCATTTATATTAAAGTAGATGCCAGTTGAACATATACTCATAAGTGAAGTAAACCAGACACACAAATGGAAATATCATATAGTCTCCCTAGTATAAGAAATAAAAGAAGAAATATAAGTAGAAAGATATAACAACAACTAAAAAGAATTTAGTCAGATAGGGTAATCTGAACTGCATATATTGCAGGGTAATAATCAGCTTCACTTCTGGATGGTTAACAACCTAAGATCACAAGTCAGAGTTGGAGAAATAGAAGAGCCACAAGGCCCGCCAACATTTTGGCCCTAGCCTTTCAAGGTCAGTGAAGACTCAGGGCATAGGAGAACCTGTACTGAACATCATGGGACTCAGGTGAGCTCCAAATTTTCTGAGCAAGGAGATTGTGGAGCCACAGAGGAAAGAGATTGAAGTTCTATAGTGTGCCTGGGGAGAGTCA
>PVKA01023039.1:18686-36422 GCA_004027165.1 Ctenomys sociabilis | reverse complement strand
TGGTTTTGTTTGGTTTGCCACCTGGAGTCACTGTGTTGTTTTTTGCTTTGTACACATAAGCACATCTTTTGCCCAAGTAGAATTCTGTTTCATCCCGGGCATAAACACCTTCAATTTTAAGGAGAGCTGTGTGTTCCCTCTGGTTCCGGAGACCCCGCTTATAGCCAGCAAAAATGGCTTTGCACCACAGTCTTCCAGACATTGTTGCCTTTCAGAAGTCCTGTTCCCAGCAGGCCTCCCCAGACTCCAAGATGGTGGAAAAAGCCTGGGTCATCTTTTAAGTCCATTATGTAAACAAGTTTTTGACCAGTTAGTCCTAATGTAGTGGAAATAGAAAACAGCACAATTAAGTCATGTTGTGCTAATCTTCTCTCCTAATAGTTAAGTACACAGACTCAGAAATGAAGGATTCTGAAAATTAATAAATAAAACAGAGGCTAGGGAGATGGCTCAGTAGAATAAGCACTTGCCTGGCAAGCAGAATGGCCTGAGCTCAATCCCCAGTTCTGCCAAAAAATACAAAATAGAAAGAAATTAAGGACTCTGGATTAAAAAGAAGAAAAGAAAAAGTATGGATGACTCAAAGAAAAACATTGATAGAAACTGTCCTCAAGCCCAGTAACTGGGTTTACTAGGCAAAAATGTGAGGTTAACTGTGTTAGGTATGTATATCTAAAGAGCAAGAGGAAATCTTGGCCAAAGTGCTAAAGAAATGAGGAGAATGCTATCTGAGCAACAGAGCGTAGTATTGACGAGATAGTAGTTAATTTTTTTTTTAATTCTTTTTTTTGAGATAGTAGTTATAATCAGAAACCAAATATTTTTTTTTTCTTTTTGCTGAAAAGCATAACAGCTAAACTTAAAAATTTGTTAGCAAGCTCAATACCATGTTTAAATGATAAAAGAATCAGTGAACTAGATGACAGGTCAAGTGAAATTATCCATTGTTAGGGGCAGGAAGAAAAAGAATGAAGAAAAATGATCAGGGTCACAAAGACCTGCGGAATGCTCTCAACTGTGCCAACACACGCATAAGTGGCGCTCCAGAAGGAGAGGAAAGGAGCTAAAAGACTAAAGGGATGGTGGCTGAGATTGTACCAACATAAATGAAATACATCACTGTGTAGATTGCAGGAATTTAACAAATTCCATGAAGAATGAGCTCAGAGAGACCTTATAATAATAGCTACCACTTGTCAAGGAGCTATTATTCCTGTGATTAATGGTGCTGCTATTATTATGTACTCAGTGAAGCAGGGCATATGTTATTCATATCATTCAGCTAGTTAAGGTCAAGGTCAAATCAGACGAACATTGCTGCTAAATGAGAAAGCAGTTTTCAAGAACAGATCTGTATTCCCGCCTCTCACTAGCTTTGTGATGGGCACTGGACAACTCCGTACCTCACTGAGGAAAGCAAGTAAACATGAGCAAAGGAGATCCTAACAAGCTGAGAGGCAAGATGTCATCCTATGCATTCTTTGTGCAAACTTGTCAAGAGGAGCACAAGAAGAAGCATCCAGATGCTTCCGTCGCTTCTCAGAGTTTTCTAAGAAGTTCTCAGAGGGGTGGAAGACCATGTCTGCTAAAGAAAAAGGAAATTTTGAAGATATGGCCGAGGTGCACAAGGCTTGTTATGAAAGAGAAATGAAAACTTATATTCACCCTAAAGGAGAAACAAAAAGGCTCAAGGATCCCAATGTGCCCAAGAGGCCTCCTTCGACCTTCTTATTCGGTTCTGAGTATTGCCCAAAAATCAAAAGAGAACATCCTGGCCTCTCCACTGTGATGTCGCAAAGAAACAGAGAAATGTGGACTAATCCTGCAGCAGATGACAAGCAGCCATATGAGAAGGAGGAAAGGTACGAGAAGGACATCGCTGCCTACTGGGCTGAAGGAAAACCTGATGCAGCAAAAAAGGGAGTCGTCAAGGCTGAAAAAAAGCAGGAAAAAGAAGAGAAGGAGGATGAGAAAGATGATGAAGAGGAGGAAGAGAATGAAGAGGAGGATGATGAATAAGTTGGTTCTAGCGCAGTTTTTTTTCCTTGTCTATAAAGCGTTTAACCCCCCTGTGCACAACTCATTCCTTTTGAAGAAAAGAAGTTGAAGTGTAAGGATGTGTAAGATTTGTTTTTAAACTGTACAGTGTCTTTCTTTCTTTCTTTTTTGTTTTTTTTGTATAGTTAATACACTACCGAATGTGTCTTTAGATAGCACTGTCCTGATGGTATTTTCAGTAGCCACTAGCCTTGCCGAGTACAGTATGGGGGTTGTAAATTGGCATAGAAATTTAAAGCAGGTTCTTGATGGTGCACAGCAGAAATTAGTTATATATGGGGATGGTAACTTTTCATCTTCAGGTGTGTCTGATGCAACTTATATGAAGGAATTGTTCTGTTAATTAAGTAGCACCCTGTAATTGCAAAAAATTTGTAACTTTTGTTGACATTCTGAATGCTTGTGAGTAAATACAATTTTTTTTACTAAAAATAGATCAATAACATTTTGAGAGAATCATGAGATGGACATCCAGTAGGAAAGGAGTCTTTGCTTTGCTCGAGACCCCAGAACAATACCTGGCATGTAATAGTTGGTCAATAAATATTTGTTAATGGATAAATCTAAAGCAGTAGAGGATAGCTGTCATCTAAAGTAGACAAATGTTGTTTGAATAATTACACTGTGATAAAACCTCTTACACTTTTTCTGAGGGGAAGGTGTAAATGTTAACAAAAGCAGGAACTTTAGCTACTCAGGATGCTGAGGCAGGAAAATTACAAATTGAAAGACAGTGGGCAATTTAGTAAGACTCTGCCTCAAAATAAAGTAAGAAGTGTTAGAGAGGTAGTTTAGTGGTAGAATGTCCCTGGTTTTGATCCCTCATATTGCAAAACCAAAACATGACAAACCAAAAAAGGCAGGGACTTCTAGGATACTTCTTATGATATTTAATTTTTTTTTTTTTTTTTGAACTGGGGATTGAACTCAGGCCCTTGCACTTATCAGAGAAGTGCTTATGCCACTCAGTCATCTCTCCGGCCCCCAAACAATTTTCTTTTTTTTTTGAGGAACCAGGGATTGAACTCAGGTCCTTGCACTTGCCAGGGAAGTGCTTATTCCACTGAGCCATCTCCCTGGCCCCATGATATTTAATTTTTAAGAAAATGTATTTAGTACATGGTCTCACTATATAAATTGGACTCACAATGATTCTGTTTTCAGCCTCCTAAACACTGGGAATATAGGTGTGTACTACTATACCCAGTCTCAATTGCCGTTTCAGAGCATCCTGAGTGTGGGGCCAGCACGGCAAGCTGGGGATTGAACCCTGGCCTAAGTAGGCGCTTTAGTCCACTGATCTATCAGGCCAGCCCTATGCTGTTTAATGGTAATGATAATGAAATGTAAGATAACATGATCAGATGGGCATTTATGGGCTGTTCCTCATCGTGTAAACTTGCTCAGCCTTTTGCTGTGGCTCCTGCCTCAGAGATGATGTGCAGGGAGCCTCATGAATGGGCTCTGGGAAGAGGTTGGGAGCATAACATTTTCCACATGCAGCAGTTAGTAGATGACTGAGACTGGACTTCTGTTACATCCTAACATCCAAACACCTTCATCTCAGCTGCATCCTCTGTGTCACCTCTTTGAAGGCACTGACACCAAATGCTGCCTTTTTTTTTTCCCTGAGGCTATGTCTTACTGTGCAGTTCAGATAGGTCTTAAATTCACTATGTAGCCCAGGCTGGCCTCAAACTCTCAGCGATCCTCCTGCCTTACCTTCCAAGTGCTAATACTTGGCTAAAATCTCCACATTTTGCGTGGCTCACTGACTGCTTAGCCCCTTTGGAAATGGCACATTGCAGTGTTAGCCTGTGAATTCCAGCCCATCCTGAGATGGCTGAGACTGGAGGGGGGAATCAGTTTGTATTTCTGTCTAGAGATTTTTTTGGACCTCAGCAAAGGATCACAGATGCCCTGTCTCTATGACAGTAACTCAGTTAAGTGAAGTGCATGTGAATAAACTGGCTAACAGTCAACTGGAGGCGTCCCTCAGTTACAGGCACCGGTGAGTCACGTGGGTGATCATGCTGGTGTTCTAAGGGGGAAAGGAAGCCGCACTCTGGAACTTTAGAAGGGCATACAGTTTTAGGGACCAGAAGAAAATATATTGGCACACTAGAATTTAGTCTAATTGTTTTTCACCTATTACAAGCTTAATACTGGAAATGCCATGCTTTATTTATTTTTGATTTATATTGTATTATAAATTCAAATATTTTGTCTATTTTTTAGTGAAAATTACTGTTGGGAGGAAAGTGACCAGCTTGCACTTGAGGAAAACGAAAACTGAGATAAATTTACACCTTGAAAACATACACACACACATAATTTTATTATTTTTTAATACATAAATGAAATATGATTTGAGCCAGGTGTGATAGTGCATGCCTAATCCCAGCACTGGGGACATTGACATAGGAGAATCATTACAAGCTTGAGGTCAACCTGAGCTATGTAGTGAATTCAAGCCCAGCATGAACTATATAGAAAAACCCTGTCTCAAAAAAAAAAACAAAAATAAAAATATAGGTGATTTGATAACATTCACTGAATTGTAAGTTAATCATTCATTGAAGGCAACTTTGGATCTAGCACAGTCATTCTTGTCTCAAGGGTCATCTAATAGGTACGACTTAGAACAAAGCACATAATTTTTCCCATCATGGTTTGTGCTGCTCAGGCGGGGAACCATCCTATCCTCTTGCCCTTAGGAATCTCCTCTTAGGGATAAGATCAGAAACTGCCGTAGCCTCAAAGCTATTTCACCTTTCACCTTGAGTCACACAGTCACAGTCAAAGGAATCCTTTGGCTATGAATGAAAGTTCAGATTGACTGTCAACATGTTAAACTCAAAAATGGGATTCCAGACTACAGTCATTCTAGGTCTGTATACTTATACAAGGCATAATGTGTGTCCTGAAAGATCCAGTTGAACATGGGAGTGACTGACACCATCAGCAAGGGCCCAGTCCTTGGTCTCAAGTAGTGGTAGTGAAGTTGCACACCAGTTGAGTGTGAGGCCTTGGTCCTCTCATGTGTAAGCCCCGGCCTAGTGCCTCAGTGTGGGAGGCTGTCCCAGAAGCTGAGCAATTGCTCTGCTGGTTTCCTTTAGAAGAGGAGCTTGCTGGTAAGAAGGACGAGCAGGATGTGAGTGGTACCTGCAATGGGGCTACTGAAAGCTCTCACAGCCAAACTTTGGGCTGAGGTCTTGGTTTGGGCCGTGTTCTGAGTTTGGGCAGTGGTTTTGGTTTGGGATGTGTTCTTAGTTTGGGTCGAGGTCTCAGTTTGGGCTGTGCTCATGGTTGTTGCCATAGTCACAGTTGTGCTCAGGTTGTTGGTGGAAGTCCGGGTGGTTGAGGTTGTAGTTGTCACTGGAACAAACAAACAGTGTCAGAATCTCTTTTGAATGGTGGCTGGGCACTAGAAAAAGAAGCTAATTGGATAGATTTAGTTCAACAGTAAAATTCACTCAGTACTTTTTCAGTGCCAGGTCAGGTGTTCACAGAGAAAGGGGCAAGTGAGGGGACGGAATGTTGTCACACAGACACCCTTGAGGTCTGTGCAGTCTTGTGAGGGAAGGGAGAGGCCTACCAAACCGCTACAACCTCTGGACTTAGTTTTGGCTTGGGGATGTCTTCAGGGCCTTAATACTAGATTAATTGTGCAAATCTGATTCAGAGTAGTACAATTTTATGTTCTTTTTAATTTCAAGGACTTGTAAGAACAGAAAATCATCTAGTCTTGAGGACTGCCATTTCTGCTGTCAACTTAGTGGAAGGATGCCCTGTCTAAATCCCCACCTCTCTAGTTTGTGAGGCACTGGTCACTTTCACATGCAGAGATCTCACCCAACAGTGTTGCTTCTCTGAGGTTACTTTGTGGAAAAGCAGAGAAAGCCAGGCATATAGTCCTGGAGCCTATTTGATCCTGGGAAAGGGGAGGCTGGCAGTGACACCTTCAAGGGTCTGAGTGGACCTTAGAAGGGACCAGAAGGATGAGGAGGAAGGGAAATGTCCTGTGATTTATCCAGGCTCCGGCAGCCTTCTGTATGCCTGGAGGGTGCCCCCTCTCTCAGCTTTTATGTGCATGTTCAGTTCAGAAAATGCCCTTGAGGCAGAAAATAACATCCAGTCTTCTCAGACTGAAAGTCAGGAAAGAAACAATTAAGACTTTCGCATAGTAATGCGAAAGGATAATCACTTCAAAATTTGTTGTTGGAAATAATTATCCCCTTTGAGTACATTTTGCAATGCATGACTGGCAGGAAAATAGGCAGTGTGCTACATGTTCCTCTCAGTGTCTGGAGATGCTCCTCTCAGCGTTTGGGGCTAGCAAGGAAGTCATGTCTGGACCCTGAGAGAAGACTAATAGTTCTTGTTCTTGGTTGAATGTTGTATTTAAAAACTTGACTAAAAATTATTTCTTTAGTTTTCAGAAAAGTGAGAAAAAGTGTTAATGTGGAATTGGAGCCCACAGTTTGTGGGTGGTCTTAAGTAAGAGCCTACCTTGCTGACCCTTGTTTTTAAAATTTGTTTTAACACCTTACAGCGAGGAGAAAAAGAAAGGGACAGATAAAGAAAGGTGAAAAGCCTTAGCAGACTGGGAAGTTTGGGGCTAGAGCTTGTGAAAAGCCAGAGAAAATTCCTGGTGATAATGATTGGAATTAATGAAATTATTCGTATTTCTATGAGTCAACCCATTATTTTTTGTGTAACTGCTCACCCTTTACCCTCCTCCCCTTAAACACCTTTTGGTGAAAGTCTGCTATATCCAGTGAAGGATTTGTGTAAGTGAGGGTTCTTTGTGGAACCAGAGGAAGACGTTGATCTTCATGCTAATGTCTGTGTAATAGTGATTAGAAACAGCTCGAATGGAGCTAAAGATGTCCATGAAAACTTCCAAGAATTTGCAGAACTCTTGGAGAGGGCTTTTGGTTTCTCCAGGGCATTGTGATGGGAGGTTGGGCAAATCTTATGTGGGTTCCCAGGTACTGGGCAACTCAACTGATATCTGAGCATTGCAGGAGAAGAAAACACTTTTTTCTTAGAGCATTCAGAGTCATTCTGAGGGCTGATTGAGCTTACAGACAAATATACAAATGGGCTATGAAGGAACTTACCTTTTCTTGCTAGATTCTGAGAGACAAACACAGCCGAGTTGTTGAAATCAACAAGGAAGACTCTGGAGGGCAAATCAGAGAGAGAGAGAGAGAGAAAGCAAGAGAGAGATGGTGAGGACCTCATTTGCAGGGTTCTATGTCCTACTCACCTTTCTGCTCCTCTGGAATGTCCCACCCTCTTCACCCCTGTGTGATCACTTTCCCTGGATTAGCAGATCATCAAATACAAGTCTGTTCTATATTGTACTGACACTGTCTTACCTCCACACCACCTCTTCCCCCTCCCTGTCCCTCAGTTTTACCACCCCCGAGATCCCCCTAGGCTGGGCCACACCTGTGTCTGAGCCAGTCCCTCATTCTGTAACGGCTGTCCTGGCCGCATCTGCTCCGAGACTCACTGGTGACTCTCATTACTGACACGCACGGGTCTCTGGCCTACACTGGATTGCTGCTGAGCCCCACCTCTCATCAGCAATGCCCGACACTGCAGGGGCTCAGTGCTCATTGAATGACCCATACAGCTGGCTCTGTTATCGTTATAGCAGAGGGTACATGCTAATATCACAGCCTTGTTTGTACCTGTAACCTGATTAAGGAAGATCATTGTGTGCCAGTCATTATGCTTGGCACTGAAAGGACAGCAGAGAACATGATCCGCTGGGCTCGAGCCTGGCTCCCTCCTCACACAGACAGGTTTCAAGTCAGTGATCGACTGATCTGTTACGTTGTTGATCACAGTGATGACAGGAGAGGAAGTGAGGAAGATGAAAGAGTCTGTCCTTGCTGCGGAGAGCAGGGAGTGCTGAGGCAGGGGTGCTTTGCCTCAGGAATTATTTCTGTGTGGGAATTATTTCTTGTGGAACCAGAGGAAGACGTTGATCCAACTTCATTTTGGGTGCGACCTCAAGCATCCTGTTTCTGCCTTATTCATCACGGTGCCCCCACCGTGGAAGCATTGCTCCCTGTGCCCCTGTCTCTTACTGATCAGGACCCTGAGCTGAGGGACAGGGAGGGGGAAGAGGTGGTGTGGAGGTAAGACAGCGTGTGTCTTGAGCTAGCAGAGAAGTGAGGCACATGAGTTAGGAGGGGTCTGGAAAGCATGGCCAATGGTTTATGACCAGGACAGTTGTTATGGGATGTGGGACTGTCCCAGACAGGGGTGTGGCCCAGCCTAGGAGGATCTCAGGGTGGTAAAGCTGGAGGGACCCAGAGGATCTCAGGGTGGTAAAGTTGGAGGTGGTGTGGAGATAAGTGTGCGGTAAACTGCAGTTTCTCTTGCATGCTGTCCGAGTTTTGTATTGCACCTGTCCTGCATGCAGAGCACAGGCTTTAATGAACTGAGAGGAACAGCAAGTTCTCTCCCTAAGTAGTGGTGGCTGGGTTATAAGCCAGTGCTGTCCTTGTCAGGCTGCTAAGGAGCAGTCCCTTTGGATTCTGCTCTTGCATTTCATACTGTGGACATAACAGTGCCTCCTCCAAAGCCAGTTACGTCTGACTAAGCCCAGAGTTTGGCAGCAGAGGGCAGGATGGCTGGACAGTATCATCATCCACATAACCCTCTGAGATTAGGCTGTGGACAGTGGACACAACCCAGTGGTTGGATCTGTCCTTTTGGTATAAAATGACACCATATCCAGAATCTAGTTTTAGTCTTCCTCAGTGAATGTAAAGCTGCAAAACCCAAAATAAAAATTTAAAAGTCCAAAGCAAAATCAGAAAAGTCCTTACTTCAGCCTGTCAGCGGTGTCCTTGGAGTTTAGAACACACGTTGCCTTGAGGAACGTGTCTTTAGAGCGAGTCAGGTGGTACAGAGTGCTGCCATTGCAGTCCTCATCGCCCTGGCAGAGGCCCACAGAGTTGTTGTCCTTGTCCACGAGTTGTAGGAGCACCATACTAAAATTGCCACTCACAGGAACCCAAACTAGGAGGAAAGGGTAGGAAATCCATCAGCCATATGTGCTGTGTGAGCTGAGGGGTAAGGGCAGAAGATAAAAATTAAGTGTGAGGGCTGAGGAGACAGCTCAGGGGTCTAAGCGCCTGCCTGGCAAATGTAATGACCCGGGTTCAATTCCCAGTACCACATGCTGTGCTGAGCTCTGCCAGCTCTGAAACCAGACGTGGTGATGCATGCCTGCAATCCCAGTGCAGGGGAGTCTGAGACAGGAGGATCACTGTAAGTCTGAGCTGCGTAGCAAGACCCTGTTCCAAACAAACAAAAGAATAAATAAAAGAAAATTTAAGTGTGAGAAGAGGTTACAAGGAATGAGTACATATTGCATGGTCCCATCTTTGTAAAAGAAATTGAAGTGTGTCTAGAAGGAAATACAAGTCATGTGGTGACTTCTTGATAATGAGATGATAGGTGATTTTCCAATTTTCTTGTATTTTCCATATTTCTGCTGTGAAAGATGGACAAAAGACCTTTCCTCAGTGCCAGTTTGGGCTGGTTTGGGCCACCTCTCAGGACAAGGATAGGGGTTTTTGGTGTAGATGAAAAGGTCAGTGGGCTCAGGAAGTGCTCTGTGAAGATAAGCGAACTCTACTGCTAAGTAAAAGCAAAGTCCTGTTCCTGGCCCCAGATGCTAATTCTCTTGGTCTCTGTGGTTGGGGTGGGATGGTGGAGGAGAGGGACCTGTTCTGAGCCACATTCTTTTCCACTCAGGGGAGTCTCCCCTTGACCCAGCCAGGCAAGCTTTCACAGGGGCCCTTAGGATTCTTGTCAATTTCAGCATCCTGATGGGTCTGAGGGAAGGAATTTCAAGACAACACTGTATTTTATTCTTCCTCTCTGAGGAGGTCCCTTGTGAGCACATCCCACAACATTAGGCTGTTTTCTCTCCAGGTGGCCTCTCAACTGCCTTAAATTCCTTCAAAGATTTCTTTTTCACAAAGCAAAGAAAGTGGGTCATGTAGCACAACAAGTTCTTCAGGCAGTCCTGGATCTGAGCTCTGCCTGTGGCACTTTGGAGCAAGCCATGTCACCTTTAATTCTCATTCTTACTGTTCATCATGGATTCCACATCCCCCCCCCCTTTCCCTTCCTTTCTTATTCCTTTTCTTTCCTTTTATTGTGGTACTGGGAATTGAACCCAGGGCCAATGCACTGAACTACACTTCCACCTCTTTTATTTTTCATCTTGAGGCAGGGTCTTGCTAAGTTGCTAAGTGGCCCACACTAGGCTCAATCACCCTCTTGCCTCAGCCTTGCACAATGCTGTGGCTGTAGCTCTCCATCGGTTAGATGTCAGACATTCCAAGGTCATGGTCTCACACCATGGGCTAATGAAGTCACAAACCAAAAGAGAAATCAGGAGAGTTTCATTTAAAATAAAGGGAAGGAAAATAGTCTGTGGCTTTCCAGGAGGGGTCTCAAATGGGTGGTCACCAAGCCCTTTGTCAAGGTTTTTTTTTTTTTTGTCTTTTTGAGACAGGGTCTCACTATGCAGTTCAGGCTAGCCTCGAGCTCACTTTGTAGCTCAGGCTGGTCTCGAACTCACAACAATCCTCCTGCCTCAGCCTTCCGAGTGCTGGGATTACAGGCATGTGCCACCACGCCCGGCTGTCAAGGGTTTTTATACAGCAAAATCACAACATTGGTGCAATGTGGATCAGACTATAATCAACCCACAAGAATATAGCTGCTTAGCTAGTATTGATTCTGTAGGGAGCAAATCCTGTAGCAAGTGTTCTTGGAAAGATCAAAAGCCTTTTGGGAAAGGAGGGGCATTCAGGGCTGGGGACTCTGGGCACCCACCCATATGCCTGATGCCTGTCTGGGCCCACTGGGCCAGGGGTGCTAATTACAGTGTGATTTCAAATTGCTGCTTAGCTCTTGGGCCTGGCCTGACCATTGCCTCTCCATCCTGAGGCCTGGCTCCCTTCAGATTTCTCTTGAGCCACAGTTCTGATGTTTCTTCTGTCAGCTCTTTAAAGAAGTGCCAGTCCCTCTGTGGCTCTCTCCCTTTCATTCTGTGTTGAACCGGTGAACCACCCTCTTTTCTCCTCTCCTTAGTGCCTGTATTTTCTGGATTTCTGGAGCTTCTTTCCCCCCAGACTGCCTTGTGACCCAGTCCTTCTTTGACTATGTATTAATTTCTAAGTTAGCAGCCTGTAATATCATCATGTAGGAATATGCCTGTTTCCTGGTTGGCCACGCTATACCTGCCTTGATTCTGAGATTATCCCTCATTTTCTGGGCTCATGTTACCTATCTGGAAAGGTTTCTGGAAGATTTAAAAAAGGAATATATAAATTTTAGTACATGACATATTTCAGATAAATTACAACTATTATTAAATTATTGTTAGCCCACCATAGTTCTCTGGCCTGTTGTCTGCTTTGCCTGTCAGGGTCAGATGACTCAGATCTTACCGGGAGCAGCTGACATTTGCCCTACATCTGTGCAACATGGTGTGGTGGCAGTGACACATGACAGTGTCATACAGACAGTCATCAAGTCTGTCAGCTCTTTAAAGAAGTGCCAGTTCCCTCTGCGGCTCTCTCCCTTTCGCTCTGCGGTGAACTGCCCTCTTTTCTCCTCTCCTCAGCACCTTTATTCTCTGGATTTCTGGAGCTTCTTTCCCTCCAGGCTGCCTTGTGACCTGGTACGGTGCCAAGGTGACGTCCTCACACAGCCTGTCCTTCAGGACGTGCTCCCCTCCAAAGACTTCCAAATGTCCTTCCTTCAACCACAACTAAGCATTTCATCTTTCATCCAGTATTTCTGCCTCTGTCCTGCTCATGATAATACCCAGTACCTGGTGCTCAGTGCTTGTGGAGCCCAGCTTTACACTGCTTGCCCCCTTCTCTCCTGGCAGCTGGCTGCCCCCACTCTGAGCCTACCCCTAACCATCCCTGACCATCCCTTGGTCTTTGATTGTGACTTGTTGCCTTTCTGAAATCCTTCCTTCTTGTCCTATGTCCCACCCCCAGTTTCACCCCATGATCCTGCCAGTGTCTCTCCTCTGGACCAAGTTGGGACTCTTCCTCTCACACTTTCTGGAACACTTAATTGTGTCCTGTGGGTTCGCCTGTGACAATATCTGACATTGCAAGAGCACAAAATAAGCATTTGTTGATCTATTTAAAAGGTCTACATTCAATGTGGTGCAATGCCTTAAAGCTTAGTTCAGAAAAAAAAGACAGCAAATTGTGTTCCCTCTGCTCACAGAAAGTAACATGGAAGCAGTTGGCCCAGCAGAATCTGAATGTAAATATTACTGCATTCAATATTTCTTTCCCTGGGGCCGGGGAGATGGCTCAGTAGAAGAAGCACTTCCCTGCCAAGCTCAAGGGCCTGAGTTCAATCCCGGTTCCGCAAAAAAAAAAAAAAAAAAAAAAAAAAAAAAAAAAAAAATTCTTTCTTTGATATCAAAGTAAGCTCAGGGAACCTGCCTGGGCTACTGCTATCTGTTAGGATCTGCCAAGCCATTTATATGTAGCTTATCAATGCTGACCTAAGGCTAAGATGTAAATGGATTTCAAAACCAGAATAAGGAGAGGCATTGGCCTAGGGGGCATTTACTTGGAGTCCTCAGAAGTTTCCAGCCCTGGCAATGACACTCTATGAGGCATTGTGGAGCCTGCCATGGATCACAGATGAGGAGTCAGACCTGGCTCTTTTGGTATCTGAGACTGAGGATTTTAACCCTCGCCTAGAGGTGCTCCTGCTGGGAGAGGACCACAGAACTCCTGCACGCTTGTGTTTCCAGTGGGCCCCTGACAGTGCATAGCGCATGCAGGCATTCAAAGGAACCTATGTTCTTTTCCCTTTTCCTGGCCCCATTGGGCACCTCTGCCACTGTTATGAGCATTCATTTACCCATGTCTTCCTTCTCTTGCCTCCCATATCTCCATGGTATCTTTATACAAGAGCCTTCCCTTTCTCCTATTTTAGTAGCAAAATTCCTTTTGTGACATATGATCAGAGATTTGTAATGTCTGAGATTCATATATATATATATATATATATATATATATATATATATATATATTTTTTTTTTTTTTTTTTTTTTTTTTTTTTTTTTTTTTTTTTTTTTTTTTTTTTTTAACCCATCTTGAATGACAAGATCATCCAAGATCATCCTTCCTGCCCTGGTAGAATGAGAGCCACTGCCTGAGGGAGTGGGGCATCATCAGCCCTGTTATAACAGAAGCATTAGTGACAGACCCAAGAAAAAGCTGAAAGCAAAGACAAGCCAGGATATGTGGAGACATGCCAGGCTGTTCACTCATGATATCTGGGAGTCTGTAGGTCCTGACTATGGCTCTCCTCCTGGTGATCTCTGCAAAATTTACTTAGTCTTTGAAGAAGACAGGATCTGAAGCAGCACAAGTCTTGGCTATTATCTTTAGATATCAGCACGATTACACTCTACAGATCTTGAGTAAAATTTTAATCTATACCTTAGCTCTGTAAAAAGGGAAGACAATAGCATTTGCCAAGAACAGTACTCAGGACACAATAGGAAATGTTGGCTTTTACTATTATCTATAATCAAGAGCTTGCTCTGAGGGAAAGGTCACTGACACTGGAATGCTGGTTCCTATCTCAGTTTCACAATGCAGTGGCTTTGTAACCTGCATACTTTTCTTAGTGTTTATGCCTCTGCTTGGAGATCTACAAAACAGGAACCATGAAGAGATCTACCTGGAAGGTGAATACAAACACTAAAGGCTTTCACACACATAAAGCAAATGTTGCTGTGCAGAAACAAATCAGAAAAGATAACACTAGGTCTGTAGGTTGGATCTCCACAGAGGAACTGGTACAATGCTTTCTAGACATTCCTAAGAAAAGCTTTGGATTAAGAATGAAAAAAGCCAGTTCTGCCACTTACTATCAGCAAAACCTTGTGTAAGTCATTTAATTTTTCTTGGCTTCAGGCTTCTCACATTGAAGATGGGATAGTAATGTTTCCCCTGTTGCCGGGATCCTTGGAGTTTTTCCTCTCACAGAAAAAATGCAAACAGTAAGGATCTCCTGGAGCTGTGAAGTTTCATTTATGTGGCATAGTTTCATCAGTGGATGTAGAAAGCTGTATGGGTGGTGCAAGTACTAGCTCACTTTACTGAAGTCAGAGAATGCACTCTTGCTAGGGTTCATTTGCTCCGGGTATTGCAACCTTATGCCTTTTATGGCTCAGGTTTGGGCAGAGAATATGCAGAAATGGTCCCCTCAACCCAGTCTCACACATACTCTCCTTTTTCTTTCTTCCCCCACCTTCCATCTGTCTCAGAAACACATATGTTATGGAACTGAGAGCTGGAAACCAGAGTATGTTCCAGAACTCTGGTTCACACCCTCCAGAGATCAAAAGATAGCAGGAAGAAGGGCTTTTATACTCACTTGTGTAGGTCGTGTTGCCCTGAAAAGCTTCTGTCTTGACCTCAATTCCTGGGATTTTGGTGGTGAAGACCTTATCAAAGGCTGTGCAGTTGTTGCTGTAATTTGTAAAGTTGGCAGAAGAAAGGTGTAGTCCGAGGTATAGGAATAGCCCCAGTGGTAGAAACACAGAACGGAGGCCAGCCATGATTTGGAACTGTTTGGAAAGCGAGGAGTCTAATGCTGGTGAGACTGACCACAGCCAACTCTCCTCCAGAGAATCTCCTTCTCCTTATATGCCCTGAAGCAGGAGCCTCTGCGTGAGGTCACAAATGCAAACCTTTTTCCCGCCCCTCCTGGAAACACAGTGCCTTCTGGAATTGGCTCAAGACATCCACCAAGAGTGAATCATCAGCCACCAGTTACCTGTCACCAGTGTTCCTCTACCTGTTTCAGTTTGGGGAATGTACAGATAATACTTTTGTTTTGCATATCAGTCATCTCAGCCTTTGCTATGTGAGAGCTGTTGAGACATGGTAAATGCCAGCCGAAGCGAAATTAAGGTTGAGTACTTACCACATACCAGCTCTGTTTGGAAGCTCTGTTCTCTTCTCTGTAGGAAACTCAGGTATAGAAACCCTCTTTTTTTTTTTTTTATAATATCACATATGTTCCTCCCATACCTTTCGAGCCCCATTGCTTCATGACCAGCATAGACCTAGAAGGACCACATCTGGGTTGACGATTTCTTAGGAAGGAAACATCATAGGTTCACCTTGTACACAGCACTGTAGCATAAGGTAACTTGTAGAAAATGGATTTGTTTTTCATATCTGCCCTTTGGCTTTTGTAATTTACTTACTAAAGGAGAAAAGCAATAAGTTGTAGGATTGAATCAAAGTAATACCTGTGAATGTTCCTTCAGCACTTACAGGGCGATGGGATGAAAACTCCACTCTTGCATAAAAAAAAACAAGAACCTACAGGGTAAAAAAAAAAGAACTTACAGGGTGATGGAGTGAAAACTCCACTTTTGCATACAAACAACAAGAACCCTGGCCGACAGGGTCAAAATAAACCTCTTTAAAACTCTGCAAATTAATCAAAAGCTTACACCACTCAGGAAATATGTACTTTAGAAAAAATGCTGGATGGCATTGAAAACATTACAGTGGTTCACCTTGCCCTGTGCCACCCCCCCAACTCCACAGTTGCCTTGGAAACCAGCTTGCAGCTAAGGTAAGCTGTGAAGACCAGCCATTCTAAGGAGCCAATGTTGACTTGGCACTTTCTAAAAAGCCTCACTGGCAGACAACTGTCATAGTGTGACTGGCTTGGAGATTGCCTTTAAAGCTTCATTCTCAGAGTTTAGTTTCATTTGATCTGACTCAGAATTTTCTCTGTCAACCCTGCCCAGTCCTCCCACCCCACCAAAAAAAATCAGGGGGAATTTTTAAATATTGTAGTTCTGAAAGGCAGCAATTAAAGTGGGGAGTAATAAAAAGCTGAGTTTGAAATCAAAAGAAAAGTCAGGCATGCTGGTGCATGCCTGTAATCCCAGCACTCAGGAGGCCGAGGCAGGAGGGTTGCTGCAAGTTGGAGGTCATTTAAGCTCTGTAGTGAGTTCAGTGCTAATCTGAACTATGTTGTAACCCTATCTCAAAACAATTGAAAAAAACTGGAGTATGAAATGTTTGAAGACTGAAAACCTTGTACAAGTCCCTGGGAACCTAGAAGGCAATGTGCATGAGCAGAGCTACACACATGCTCAAAACAGACCCAGGAAAGCTCTGGTTTCTCACATTTGGCTTACTTTGAGTCTCTACATAAGCAGGGATGGAAGATGAAGTCAGACTTGTAAACTACCTATCTGATGAAACCACAGTCAAAGATGTACAGGAAGAAGTCCTTGGCAAAGGTTGCTGGTGGGAGATTTACTGGTGTCAGACATTTAGGGAAATTTCTGTCTAGTCTTTAGCTGATCACTAAATTAGCTGAACAGAGCCCACCCATGATAAAGAATACAGGCTTTACAGAGCTAACTCACCAAGGTTATCCAACAGACAAGTAGCAGTAGCAGCAATGACAAAGCAACAGGAACAAACTCAGGGAGAGGAGGGGAACCTGGTGTCTGGAATTGCTAGATTATATTTTTTAAATGTTTAGTTTTCAACAAAAAATATAAAATGGACCTGGAGGGACAGAGTATTTGGCATGCAAAAAATATATATATTATAGTCATTTGAGCTATGCAGATTAAAACAATGCTAAGATTTCATCTCATTCCAGAAAGAATGGCTATCATCAAGAAATCAATGAATAACAAATACTAGCAAGTCTGTGGGGAAAAGGGAACCTGCTGGTGAAAGTGTAGACTGAAATAACCACTCTGGAAATCAGTACTGAGGTCCCTTTAAAAACGAAAACTAGAGGTTCCATTTCATTCAACTATTCCCATTTTAGGAATCTTCCCCAAAGAGTTAAAAGCACCATACCAGTGATATATGCATCCATATTTATAACAGTACAATTTTAATAGCTAAATCTTAGAAACAGCCCATATGTCTATCAACAGATGAGTAGGTAAAGAAAATGTGTGATTTATGTGCCATGGAGTGCTACTCTGCTATAAAGAAGGATAAATTTGAGTCATTTGTTGATAAATGGAAATAGCTTGAGATCATACTTTTAAGTGAAATAAATAAGACTCTATGTTTAGATCCCACATTGATTCTCTGGTGTGGGAAACTGTAAGGGTAACCAAGAAGCAAAATGAGGATGGATGAGGGGAGGCAGGAAGAGCATGCTCCAGTGGGAACGAAAGCAAGGGCGAGGGGTAAGAAACAAAGAATGAAGCAGAAGAATGGGCAGGAAGCTCCTGTGAATGAGGAGGGGAAGAAGGGGGGACTGGGGAGGGAAATGTGGAAGAATAAGTAGGACGTTATGTACAGGTACAAATTCCCTAGGATGGATGTGAAAACCATGTATGGCAAATACATACTAATAAAAAATTAAAAATGAATATGCATGTATGATATATATAAATGTAAAACTATAAAATTCTTCTAAAAATAGGTATAAATCATATATATGTATCTGACAAGAATGTGTGGCCCATACAGAATGAACAAAATAATGAACTGTAAGTGAACTGAAACTGTCCCTGAGAAAACCTAGTTTTAGACTTACTATACAACGGAATTCTTTTTTTTTTTTTTTTTTTTTTTT
>PVKA01023039.1:0-11696 GCA_004027165.1 Ctenomys sociabilis | reverse complement strand
TGAAGATGGTAGAAGCCTCCCTTTCAGCTGTTTATTTTTTAATGTCTTTATCTGATAAAAGGAAAAAGAAAAAGCACTATCCTTTCTAGGTCTGTAATGGCCAAAGTTTGGACACCAGGGATTTAGGAGATTTGCTGCACATCCTGACATCTGGAAGTGCCCGTGGCACTGTGGCCAGAAGCCGGGCTTGCTAGCATCTAAGTAGAAGGTTGTGTTCCCAGAATGGGTGTTCAAGACCCTTCTTCCAGTGCTAGAGTCCAAAGTACACCCAGAATCAGAAATTGATTTCATTTGTTCTTGGAAAGAAATGGAAGAGCCTGGGGAGATAGCTCAGTAGAATAAACGCTTGCCTGGCAAGCATAGGGTAGTGAGTTCAATCTCCAGTACTGCAAAAAAAAAAAAAAAAGAAAAAAAGAAAGAAAAGAAATTGAAGTATTGCACTTAGTGTCCTGGTGAGAGAGTTGTTTGGTGAGTGAGGAAGAGAAATGAGACATGAAGAGGGCTCAGGGATCAGTGTTTCTGTTCTCCAACAGATGGGGATGGGAGAAAAGCATTCCAAGCTGAGGAGGAGACAGGCTTTCCCTAAGGAGGCAAGGCCTATACCCAAGAGAAGCCCCATGCAGAGCCTCAACTACCACTAAGCAAGGCTGGGCCAGCTCCTGGAAATGCACAGATCATAGTTTCTATGCTTTGAAATTTTTTTGAAAGATGTAGACCAAGAAATTCAACTACTTTTAACCAGAGAGTTCTGTACTGAAAAAATGCAAGACAGTTTCATTAGTAGGGCATGAATTGGAGCCCCTCAGGTACTACCAGAGTTGGAAACTGCTCTACTGAGTGGTGTAGGGAAAATAAGAATGAACCTGATCAATACACTGCTTTTAAGGGCCCGGTGATGAGTTGGTAAAGGTATAGCAATGACTTTTCAAGACATCTTGCGCAAAACTTTGCTAGATTTTTGCTTTCATCTTTTGAATTCTTTCACTTTACTTAGTTTTTGTGAGATAAGGTTAGCTATGCAGTGCAGGCTAGCCTTGAGCTATGTTCCCAGGCTGACTTCCAACCCATGATTCTCTGGCCTCAACATTCCCAGTTCTAGAATTATAGTAAGGCACCACTCTGCCTTGCTCTCACCCATTTTCTGGAACTAAGGCATTGTGGCATTGAGTGTATTGACCAAAAACTAGTAGGTAAAGGAGTAGAGATTCATACATGAGTATTTATTTCTACTCCACCTTTTAACAAAGAGTGGTTTTGAGCTTTGAACTGGGATTTGAATCCAGAGCTCATTGGGCTCACACTTGCTTATGACAACTCATAACAGAAGCAATGATTCGGTTCAGGCCTAGCAAGGAGACTGTCTTGATTTTCTAAAATTCGTGCTCTGGGGTCTTTTTAATAAACCCTCAGGAGCTCTCCTTAACTATGAATTATAAGAGTTACTGTAGATAGAAATAAACTTTCTTGATTTTTTATTCTAAAGGAATAAATATCTATTCTAAAGGGATAAATGGCATTGGTTCACGGTCACGTTGTTGGCCAATGGAGAGGTGGGGATATGATTCAGGTGCTTCTTCTCAACTTCACAGATCCAGCTATCGCCCACCACATAAATGAGCTGGCGTTCCTGCCCCGGCACACATCCTCCTTGTCATTGTACAGACTCTGGTGTCTCCCTTCTAATGGCTGCTCAAGCTGTGTGAGTTTTCCAGCGGAGTGGAAAGCCACTCAAAACCACTCTTTGTTAAAAGGAGGAGTAGAAATAAATACTCATCTATAAATCTCTACTCCTTTACCTATTTGCTTACTGTGGGGGTGATTTTGCCAACCATTGGGAACATTGGGTGGTGTCTAGAGGCATTCTGGCTTTCACCATGAAGGGTAGGAATGAAACTGTTACTCTTTTCTAGTGGGTAGGAACCTGGGTACTGCAATGTACAGGGGGACCCCAAAACAGCGTTATCTAGCCCAGCATGTCAATAGTGCTGAGATCGCAAATTCTGCTCTAAAGTCAAAGAACTATTTGATATATGAAGTGTTAATGATTTCAATAACAACCAATAAATGACATTCATTAAATACTCATGGTGCTTGGAACTTTTTGTCAGCAGTTATGCTGTTATGATCACTCCCAAAGCGCCATTAAGAGTGGTTTCTCATTTTACCTTTCACACAGTCCCCTGGAAAACTCACAGCATTTGGAGAGCTTGAGCAGCCGTTGGAAGGGAGACACCAGAGTCTGTACAATGACAAAGAGGGTGTGTGTAGGGGCAAGAACGCCAGCTCATTTATGTGGTGGGCGATAGCTGGATCTGTGAAGTTGAGAAGAAACACCTGAATCATATCCCCACCTCTCCATTGGTCAACAACGTGACCTTGAACCAATGTCATCAACTGCCCTATTTCCTCACCCATAAAATACTGGTACAAGGCACCCCATGAGTTGTCAGGGGAGCTCTGAAGGAGAGAACACAGGCAAAACACAATAGCTGGCCCAGAGAAGCACTCAAAGCCTGCTTTGTTTTCCTTATTATTATTGCTGGAGGCTTGTTGAGGCACCGAGGTGGTGCTGCGAGCTCCCCACGCTGCCACCCCCACAGGGAACTCTGGTTCCCAGGCTCTGTCCCTCCTTGAGCAATGCAGGGTGAGTCAGGACTGCATGTGCTGCACCGGGGCACCAGGAGTGGCCTGCCCCGCTGGTCATGAGTCTTCCGCCCTGCTGAGCTGGCCAAGGGGAAGTAGGAAAGGAGGACAGCAAGTTCCATTTTCTTGTGAAACTTTATAACCAAGAGGGCCTTATCCCAGTCTACAGAGCAGAAACAGGGTGGGAGCTGGTGCCTGCCTTCAATTCCTAGAACCTTTTGGTGAGGTCCTAGGTTGGTTTGGCCTGTGGAGACTCACGTAAGGGGGGGAAAAATACCCTTGCTGTGGACGCCTGCCAGTTTTGCTGCCCTCTCCATGTTTTCTAAAACACAAGATGGTATTTTTAGTTTTTTTGGTACAAGGACTGGAACGTGGGAGCTTGTACTTACCAGGCAGGCGCTTGTGCCATTGAACTATATCCCTGGCCTGGTATTTTTACTATTCCAACTGTAGGTCCTTCCCTGTCCAGACATGATCATTTTCTAGCCTAGGAGCTCTGGAGAATATGCGGGAGGGCTATGCGCTGAGAGTGTGGGTACCCAGGTATGGGTACCCAGATGTGCATACTGTAGCTGTGTCTATCGGTCCCCTTTCTTGCTGTTATCTCAGAATGCTCCTTGCATTCTTTGGATTCCTGGCCTGATATGGTCTTGACTTGCCTGTACCTCTGGCTTTTGGCTCCTCTGGGTGACTGGCTTCTGGGTATCGATTGTAGAGAAAGGCTGCTGGATGGTGGATGGGAGTGGAACAGGGTCCTTCCAGGGGAGACAAAGACTCTTCAACTCTTTTCTATATTTACTGTTCTCCCAGTATCCTCTAGATATTCTCTGTCTTGATCTATACCAGGAATCCCTGGAAATTTGTGCCAGAGAGAGTGGTCGCAGCTTATTCAGCACGCAGAGCCTGAGGTGTCCAAGCTGACCCGCAAGGACTGGTGGGAACACTGGCTGGCACAGCCCAGAGCCCACATCCAGCTGTGGGAAGGCTCCAGTGTGCAGAACCACCAACGCTAAGCCCGCAAGTCCAGAGCCTCTGTTCCCTCACTCCTCTTCCTAATTCTGCTGACTTCCTTTCTGGATTCCTCACACATACCTGGGCTCCCTGTGCTGGGGCCCAGCGTCTTGTTCTCATCTCCATCTCTGTGTATTGTGCATGTTTTCCAAGCTATACTTGAAGGACTTTGGGCATGTGCATTGGTTTCAAATCATTGCTGCTCCACCTTCCAGCATGTGACCTGCTGAGTTTCTCTCTCTCTCTCTCTCTCTCTCTCTCTCTCTCTCTCTGTCTCTGTCTCTGTTTAAAATTTCAGTATCTGCCTTATATGCCTGCTGTGAGAATTAATGAGTTCCATGACTGTTTTCTTTTTTTCATTTGTGTATTTGGTACAGGGTCTCACTATAAAGATCATACTCATAGTGATCCCCCTGTTTTCAGCCTCCCAGCACTGACTGGGATTGCAGGCATGCCCACCATGCCCAGATTCCATTGCTGGCTCAGCATGCCCTGGGAGCAGGCTGGTTTGGTATGTGGGACTGGGGCTCAAGCCCTGGATTTTTTTTTTTTTTGAGGATATAATATATGTCAGGTACTGCACTATGTCCTGAGGGGAGGAGGGGTACAAAGTCCAGGAGATGATCTTACTTTGGCATAGATTTTGGTTTGCTGTTAGAAAGCAGTGTGCTGGCAGGAAATTACAAGACCATGGCAAGTGCAAAGGTAGAGAGAGGCAGAGGGTGCCTTAGAGTACCGAGGAGGTGTCAGTGCTCTCCAGGGTGAATGGCGAATGAGCAGTTTTGGGAGGCAGGGTGGGTGGGTGGCGGTGTTTCCAGAGGAGAGGAGCATAGAGGCATGAACTGGCACAGTATGAGTGGCAGCGTACTGACAGGTGGCAACTACACAGGACAAAGTGCCAGGCGCTGATGCTGGAAATGAATAAGGGCCAATCACAGGCCTAGTGGATTCTTCCAGGAATTTTGAACCTTATCCATAGGTTCAGGGGAGTTACCTGGCATGACCTGAGTTTAGACAGATTGCTTTAGTGGCTATATTGGGGAATGAATGTGAGAATGGAAGAATCTGGAACCAAGAGCCCAATGAGAAGGCTGGGATGATGTTTATGCTCAGATAAGTGAACACAATATAGTTGGCCGGTATAGGAGAGATTTAAGAAGAGAAGCCAAGGAAGAGTGGGTCTTAGAGGTAGATTACTGATGAGAAGGTGGAGCCAAGGTTGGCACCAGGTGTCCTGCTTGCCTGGGCTGGAGGACGCTGGTGCTTTTGACTAAGGTGGAGATCACAGGAGGGGCAGGGTTAGGGCCAGGATGGAGAGGGTGAGGTAAGTTTCTGACAGGTCTTGATTGAGGCACCTGTGGCAAATCCTGGTGGAAATGTCTAGCCTGAAGCTGTCTATGCAAATCTCACATCCAGGAAGAAATTATAGGCAGGAGGTAGAGGTTGGGAGTTGTCGAAAGGTAGGAGTCAGTGAAAACTTCATCAGTGGGTACCATTGTACAAAGACATGGTGCAGAATGCAAAAAATAGTAGCATAAGGATAGAGATTCAAGGAACCCAAAGATTAGCTGGGGGTGGAAGAGGTGTTCAAGGTGGCATTGGGAGGGAGCATTTCAGTCACCAGAGAGAGAATGGATTCAGGACAGAGTGAGCAACAGGGTCAAACACAACAGGCACAGAAGAATAGAAAATTGGCCACTGGATTTGGTGGCAGAAGACAATGATTTTCAACAGAGCACTACCATGAATATAAGCTCTGAGACTGTGGTAGATTGAATTGGAAAGCCAAAGAGGTCGGGAGAGAAGGATAGGTTTGAGTGTAGAAAGAAGGTATGGGTAATGGGGGCCTGGGTAGACCTGGATGAAGGGGAATTCTTTTTTTCTTCTGAGACAGGGTCTCTCTATGTAGTTCAGGTTGGCCTTGAACTTACTATGTATCCCAGGCCTCAAACTCAACCACCCTCCCACCTCAGCCTCCTGAGGGCTGGGAGGCCCTAGCCGCAGTTCTGACTGACTCTGCTAAATGCCTTCTGTAGGCTGCCTTGCTAACAGCAATCTCTTTCCTCATACTGAAGATTCCTCAGAAGCAAGGGTAGGGTGATGAGAAAGGGGGGAGGGGTCAGAACCCCTCCTGCCCTTGTTACCAATCAGCTCTAGATTTTACAGTGGTGCCTCGGTTCACAATCTCAATTCTTTCCATGATTCTGGTTGCAAACCAAATTGGATGAGAACCAAGTCCAATTCAGTGTGTAGATTTAGTGTCTACCTTACAGGGAGATTTAATTCAGTTCTTGTCTAATTCAGTGTGTGGCCAGAAGCATTAAGAATTAAGTTTGTGTGCTGAGGTCCCCCTGTATTTAAGTCAGATTCAGATCCCACCTTTCATGGTCAGTGTGTCCCAGCCCCTCTGACTTGCATGCATGTGCAGTTCTCCTGGAATCCCAGGCAGTGGTCCACTCAGCAGAGTTTAACTGAGCAAATGTTTATTTGGCTGTGCTGGTCTCAGAGGCTTTGGGTCATTGTCTCAGTTACTCTTCTCTTATTGTTGGGATAAATACCCGACACCCAAAATGAAGGAAGGAGAGGTTTATTTAGCTCATAGCTACTGGAGTTTTCAGTCCATGCTCAGCTGGCTCCAAGACAGAACCGTACATGGTAGAGGGCAACTGTTCATGGTGGTGGATGACAGCAAAACAGAGAGCAAAGGAGAGTAGCAGCAACAATGGCAACAGAGAGCAAGTCTGTCTCTTTGTCTCCCTTATATTACATTTAGGCTCTCTGCCCCAGGCTGGGGGAAGTACTCACACCCATAATCCCAGCAGTATTATGACCCATAATCCCAGTGGATCATGAGTTAACCTCAAACTCTAGAAGTCCTAGCCCGACAACTGCATGAGGCTTTAAGGGGGCCAACTAGACACAAACCATGAGTCACACAGATCACATCTCTTGGGGTCATCAGTGGGAAAGGGAGAGGCTGTCAGTGGTGCTGTGAGATATGTCTGGGTGGGGGAGGGAGAGGCCCTGCAGGGGGGCACTGGGCACACAGAGCTTCTCTGAGCTGGGCAGAGGGATTGATCTGGGCTTTCCCCATTTCCTCATGGACAACGGATGACAAAGAAAAATGACAGCAAGTGAACTGAACCTGCCAGCCCATGAAATCTGGTCAGCCTGTGTGCAAGCAGTCAATTGTCTAAGCTAGACGCTCGGAAGAAGCAAGGAGGATGGCAATACTATGGCCCATGAATTCTGGAAAGCCAGGAAAGAGATGTGAGCACCAGTGAATGAAGAGAAAGAATAAGAAATAAAGTCAAAATCCTGGAGTCCCTAGCACGATTATTCACCTGCCTGTACAGATTGTCAGATGAGACTCCTCTGGGTCCTCGGGTTGAAGGCTGAGTGGCTGATTATTTAATCACACTGAAAATTAATGCTAATGTTTTTAACATGAGTATAACATCTGTACTTATCACCCTGTATCTGAACAGCTGGCCTGTGTTTCCAGTGGGCTAAAAGGGGTAGATATGGGGAGCAGAGAGTAGGCAGGGGACAAGGCACCCTGCCCCTAATTTACATTGATGAATAATTAGGAGTGAATTGTGAAATTATTCACACATAGGTTGTGACAAGAGCATGAGTAAGATCCTATCCCTGCCCCAGAGCACTCTGACGACCTGGGAGCAGGGGCACGAGGGCCAGCAGCACAGAGGACATCAAAACTCAGCTGGGTGAAAGAAAGCTAGGGTCAGAAGGGAGTCCACAACACCTCCTCCTGTTGGTTTTCCACCTCTCCAACTAGGTTTGAAGTTCTTAGGAATAAATGCTGTGGCCTCTTTTATAGCTGCTGTAGGGCTTCCCATGCCTTGGGCTGAGTGTGGAAGAGGAGGTCAGCTCAGCATTTGCTTGCTCTGATTCCTCTAAGTGCCCACATATGTGAAGTGCATGTGGCTGTTAAGTGAATAAGAGGGTACTTAATGTACCCTCTTTG
The DNA here is from genome assembly GCA_004027165.1 of Ctenomys sociabilis. NCBI lineage: Eukaryota > Metazoa > Chordata > Mammalia > Rodentia > Ctenomyidae > Ctenomys > Ctenomys sociabilis. The sequence goes on along the minus strand of PVKA01023039.1, from coordinate 4,054 downwards.
GGAATCTCGTTCCCTTATTTCTTCATTTTTTTCTGAGGATCTGTGTAAGTGGAGATTAAAATGAATTAGCCAATGGTAGATGATCTTACAGAAAAGTTCTACTCATTAACAATCAGAACATTTCACTTATAACACCAGCAGAGATTATTACAAATAAAATAATTGCCAGTATTAATAGTCACAGAAATGACACATTTATAAATTGTTGAAGAAGAATAGCTTTTTGGTTTTTTGTTAGTCCAACTTAACACTATTTAGTAGCTTCAAGGGTACCTTACCTTAAGCCGAAATGCTGGGTGGCTAAGAATTTTCTTTAAGGAAATAATCACTGCTGAGCAGAAAAAAATTGATACAGAAGGAAGCAGAACAGCTTCGTCCGTGATAATTGAAAACTGAAAACATCTTAAATGCAATGAGAGTTCAGTATCTTGAAGTCACTTGTGATGTGATATGAAAATATTTTTAAAACTGGAAGCTAGGCATGGTGGTGCATCCCTGTAATCCCAGTGCTTGGGTGGCTGAGGCAGGAGGATCACTGAGTTCAAGGGCAGCCTGGACTACAAAGTGAGTTCAAGGCCAGCCTCAACTTCATAGAGAAACCCTGTCTCAAAAAAATAAAGAAAAAGAACGTCAAATCTATATTTTAAAATCTAACTGCAGATTACCTGGGAAGGCCGAAACTGCTTTAATAAGTTTTCTTACTGATCTTAATAAGCTCAACTAGGCCTTTATCCCATCGTTCACACTATCCTTGAGGCCCCTGGTCCCTACAATATTATTACCTGCTCCCTAAAAAAATCACTTTACTGATTCATTTATGTTAGAATTATATGATGATTATAATTAGGGATCATTGGTTTAGCTTCATTTTATAGTTGAGAACAGGTGCTGAAAGCCTTGTCTAAATAAATCAGGAGCATATCTCTTTTTGAGACAGTGGCTTTTCAGTGACCCTAGTCTAGATTTGAGGACAAAGCACTTCAGAAGATAGCGGCTTGGGCCCAAAACCCCCAAGCCACTCAAGTCACCAGTAGACTCTTCCTGCCTCTCCCAGGAAGCAACTTCTGTCTCCTTTCCCCTCCCTAGGCAATAGTGTGTCAGACAGAAGCTAGTGCTGCAAAACATGACTTGCTCCTGGTTCAAGTCTGAACAAGTTCAAAGCCTACATATGTATTTTTTAATTCATTAAATGAGGCAGCAGTGTCAGGGAAGCCCTTTGCATTGTGTTCAGTCCAGCACTTTCTCTGTGTTCCAGACTCATCTATTCATATGCATGTGGGCTCCTTCGGGCAGAGCCAACTCCCTGTGTCTGAAAGGCAGCTGTTATTGGCTTGCCCAAACCTGTTTCTCTTCCTGCAGTCATGGCAGCTACAGAATGCAGGATGCCATCTCCAACCTCCTCCTTCTGGCACCTTCTGGACAAGTTGTGAAATTTTGGAGACGCGACTTTCCTGAAAGGCTCTGCTTTTCTAGATCTCCCAGCTCTTCCTGCTGTCTGGCTATAGCACCTTGCACTTGCTTGGTCTACATTTTGAGTCTCTTACCTGCTCTCCCTGCCTCTAGTGTTTTCCGTCTCCCATTCCAGACTTCAAGTGTACTCAAGTGCAGAGCCCAACATGGGGAATATTTCTGGGGCTTCTCCTTGCCTATAAGATAAAATCCAGACTCGGGAATAGGCCCTATGAGCTCTCCATGAATTAACTATTGCCGACTTCTCCTATTGGCAGGGAGTATGCCCGATGCCCATCCTTCAGGACTCACCTGAGACATCTTCTCTTCCCTCTTGACAAATGAGGCAGGTGCGTAGCAACTCATGGGATAATTAGTTAAGCACTGGAGAACATAGTGTGCCTGCTCAGGCATACCCTTTATCCAGGCTGAAGGACAATTGCTGCAGCTTTCTTTTCTTGACAGTCCATCTAGAGGAGAGAAAATTTATCAAGTGTAGAGGGACACTTCTGTATTTCCAGCACTCAGGAAGCTGAGGCAGGAGAACTGGCAGGAGCTTTAGGCCAGCCTGGGCTACACTGTGAGTTCAAGGCCAGCCTGAGTTACTCGGTGGGACTCTGTCTCAACCAACCCAACCTGACCCAACCCAACCCAATCCAACCCAACTAAACCAAACCAAAATAGAGTCATATTGTCAGGGCTGAAGGTAAAATATGAAAATGGTGTATTTCTGACATGGGAGAGTATGGCAAAGCTGGCTGGGAAAATGAGCAGCAGAACCTGTCAATAACAAGATCCCAGGGAAATGCCAGGACCCCATATGTAGAACACCTTGAGAGCTCCTATGACATGTGGGTGGCATGAAAGGAGATGGATGCCCCGGGGAACAGCTCTCCTGACCTCCCAAGGTGGACCATGCTGCATTTCCCAGATGCGGCATATACTTTTAGTTTTGCTTTTCCATTCTTTTTCTCATGTTCTGCCCAAGTTCACTCTGCAGAGCTAGTTTCTCCCATACCCATTCACCCCACACTTTTCAAACAAACATTTCAGCACCATTGTTTGGCTTGTCTCCTCTAATTCTTAGTTTGAGGCAAGAAGGACCTGAGATACCTTTAACTGGTGAGCTATTTCTAAATGAACTGCTCTATAACATTTCATCAACCATGGACTGGTCTTTCTGAGGGGAGAATGCCTCTTACTTCAGGAGCCACACTCTGCTTGGATTGGTGAGTGGCCCCAGGTGTGGCAGGACCCTCTGGTGTTTGTTTCCTCTGGTCTGTAGTGATTTCATTCCTTATAATATGAATTTGGAATTTTTCTTTCCTTTTGTGAGAAGGTTGGCTAGGTGCTTGTCAATTTTATTTATTCTTTCCAAAGAATCAACTCTTTGATTCATTACTTCTTTGTATTATGTTCTTTATCTCCATTGCATTAACTCTGCTCTGATCTTTAACATTCCCTGTCTTCTTTGGGCTTTGGGCTTGACTTGCTTTTGTTTTTCTATGAGCTTGAGGTGCTGCATAAGATTTTCTTGGGGGGGGGGCTTGTCTTATTTTGCTGATGTGAGTATTTACCCTGATAAATTTCCCTCTTAAGATAGCTTTCTTGTATCCCACAGGTTCTGGTAAGTTGTATCTGTATTTTCATTTGATAGTAAATATTGTCTAATTTTTTCTTCAATTTCAACCATGGCCCATTGATTGCTCAGGAGGGTGTTATTTAGTTTCCATGTGTTTATGGAGTTTTTGCTGTTCCTTTTATCAATAATTTTCAGTTTCATTACATTATGGTCAGATAGTATTCATGGGATAATTTCAATTCCTTTACATTTACTTAAGCATGCTCTACGGTCTGTTCTGGAGAACATCCCTTGTGCAGCTGAGAAGAGTGTGTATTCTGATGCTGTTGGGTGAAACATTCTGTAAATGTCTTCCAAGTCCATTTCTTCATAAGTTTGCTTTAGTTTTATCATTTCTATGTTGATTTTTTTGCATTGTTGATCTATCTCTTTGTGACAGTGAGGTGTTAAAGTCCCCCATTACACTTGCATTGCTGATCATTTGTTTTTTCATGTCTATTAGAATTTGTCTTATGTAGTTGGGTGCTGCTACATTTGGTGAATATATATATATATATTTTTTTCCACTTTGACTTTAATTTTTTAAATAATTTTATTGGGAAACAAATAGTAATGAGACAGTTTCAAAACTGATTAGTAGGACAGTTTCAATAATTAATACATTGCTTATTCTTGTAATATTGATAATATTATGGCCCCGCGATGTATACTTCATTTTTATACTTTTCTGCTGGATGGTTAAGACCTAGATAGAGCAAGACTTATATACCAACACATGTGCTTTATGATTCTTATGTGGTCAGTGAAGTCCCCTCAGAAAACACTGTATCATAGTGATATATGTGTACCTATGTTTATAGCAGCACAATGTGTGATAGCAAAATCTTGGAAACAACCAAGATGTCCATCACATGAGGAATGGTTGAAAAAGATGTGGTATTTCTATATAATGGAGTATTACTCAGCTATTAAGAATGATAAGTTTGAAGCATTTATACTGAAGTGGATGCCACTTGAACATAT
>PVKA01023038.1:11441-36316 GCA_004027165.1 Ctenomys sociabilis | reverse complement strand
ATCTTAAAAGAATAGTTCAGATGTTACTCAGGCTACAAGTCATAGACAAAACAAGACTCATACAAAAAGGAAATGAGCAAAAAGGATAATGGCACAGAACTTTCTTTTCAGTGAACTAACAGAAACTGATAGTATAAATGAAACAAATTAGCATGTTGGAATATTTTGAAAGGCATTTTTATGTATTTAGTACAGGGTCTACAGGGTCTTGTTATACTACACAGATTGGACTCATGGTGATCCTCCTGTTTTCAGCCTCCCAAGCGGTGGGATGACAGGTATATGCCATTATGCCCAGTCTCAGTTGCTGTCTCAGTGCTTTGTGGAGGGGGGCCAACACAGCAAGCCTAGGGATTGAACCAATCTCTGCATCTGCCTAATCACTCACTTTAATCTGCTGAGCTGTCTGTCTGGCCCTCTGAAAGGCTTTTTCTGATTCAAATTCTTTCTTTCTTTCTTTCTTTCTTTCTTTTTTTTTTTTTTTTTTTTTTTTTTTTTTTTTTTGTCCTTTTGAGACAGGGTCTCACTATGCAGTTCAGTCTTGAACTCACAACAATCCTCCTGCCTCAGCCTCCCAAGTGCTGGGATTACAGGCCTGCACCACCATGCCCGGCATCAAATTTCAATTTAAGATTTAGCAGGAAGTCTTGGCCACTCTCTGTAGTTTCACCCCAACCCTTTTCACCCCTCTAGTCCCTAGCCTCCCGTCCGTGCTTGTTTTTTAGGAATTTGAAATTAAATTGGAGAAAACATATCCTTTAAAAAAAAAGAGATTGGCCAGACAGTGGTGTACATGTGTAATCCCTGTGCTCAGTAGGCTGAGGCAGGAAGATCTCTACAAGTTTGAGTTGACCTCATAGCCCATGTAGGGTGGCCTCAAACTCATTGTAGTTCTCCTCAGCCTCCCAAATGCAGGTATTATAGGTGTCCACCACCATGCCGACCTGTTTCTGTGTCTTATAAAAGATACTAGTTTTTAAGAGGAATTTTATGTTTATTAAATTCAAAAAAGTCTGAGGGTCTAACTTTTAGAGATCAGTTTTGTTAGTACTTTCTGTTTACCAGGTTAAAGATAAAAACTTTATCTTTAAAATGATTTGAAGTCTTTGGCAGGGAATGTATAGGAAAAAATAATTTTTTGTTTGATTTTTGAGACAGGTTCTCTCTATATAGTTCAGGCTTCTCCTGAACTTACTATGTAGCCCAGGCTGGCCTTGAACTTGTAGCAATCTTCCTGTCTCAGCCTCCCTGTTGGGGATTACCGGTATACATCACCATGCCTGGTGAAGAAAATAGTGTTTAAAAACTAAATAATTTGCTATAGTGAGAATGTTGACATTCACTGTTGAAAGAGTAAAGTGTAAGCCGGCAACAGAAGTTGAAACTGAGATCCGTTTCAGCACTGCTGTTGGTAATATGCTTTTATTCCTAAGGAAAAGTGTAAATTTTTCATCAATGAGTAAGAGATTTTTATAAAGATTTTATATAAAAATATTTTATATTGAAGCTAGGTATATTGGTGCACTCCTGTGATACCGGCTACTTGGGAAGTTGAGGGAGGAAGACTACAAATTCTAGCCATCCTGGCAACTTAATGAGACCCTATTTCAAAATTAAAAAGAAATTGAAAAGATAGAATATATTGCAGGGTAGGGTACTCCTGGATCTTATCTCCAGAATCACCACCACCAAAAGTTATCTTATTTTTCTCACTGTTGAGACAAAATACCTGCCTCCCAAAGTTAAGAGAGGACTGACAGTCCATGGCAAAGCAGGGCAGGTAGCAAGCAAACGGGCTACCAGTGACCAGCAGTAAGTGACACCCACAGTGGTTCTTTCTGTCCCTTATATTTTGTCCAGGGTTGGGTGGGCAGCAATTAATCCTAGCATCTCACTGGGACCTAATCCCAACCTCTTACCCTCAGTCCCAGCAGCACACACTGTGCACCCAGCCACCTCCGGAAGCCCTGCTCTGGCTGCGTGGGCCTTGGTGAGCTGTCTGGCCACAAGCCGTCACAAGTTGTTTTTTTTTTTTTTTGGTGGTACCAAGGATTGAACTCAGACCCTGCGCTTGCCAGGGAAGTGCTTATTCTACTGAGCTATCTCCCCAGGCCCTCATAACAAGTATTGATACCTGTTTTGAATTACTTAAAGTAATACTCTTTATTGCTTTTCTTAAATCTTTTTAAGCCTCATATTATCTAAAAAATGTATAGATTTATCTTTTATGTTGGAACATCCTTTAGCAAATAGTCTCTTGTATGATCTTTTACCAAAGCATAGTATAAGTATTTAGATACTATTAAAATAGTATCACTATTCAAAGATGTTTAGAAAGTGATATAAATCAAACATTCTGTAATGAGGTTAAAAGAGATCTAGTATATTTGTGGAATCCCAGTTCATGATAGCTCACATTTTCAGTTAAAGCAATGAGTAACACTCTGTTATCTCTTCTATTGCTGACTGTGGTCTTGGAATACAGGTTTGGGTAACTTTTTATGGCTTCATGACATTCCATTTTTCTTTAATCAGTTCCCAACTGAGCATAAAGATTATTTCCTGGATTTTGCTCTTTTAAGTGCTTTAGAGCTTTCCTATGTATGGTCATAGATTTATAAAATTTGAAATAAAACAAATTCTGCATTCTATCAATAGAATTCTGTTCTTTTTTTGAGACAGGGTCTCACTGTATAATTCAGGCTGGTCCTGAATTTACTGTGTAGCTCATGCTGGCCTTGAACTCCCATTGCCTTCACCCCTCCAAGTGGTGAGATTTCAGGTATGCAGCACCACATCAAATTGTTCATTCTTTGATTTCAGTTTTTGTTTTTTCTTGTACAAGTTCCATCAAGCTGGGTGTGCATGCCTATAATCCCAGCACACTGAGGCCGGAGAGTCATCTAGTTCAAGGCAGTTTGTGGCCACCCTGAACTATCTCAGAAAATAAATTAATAAAAGTTTGATTTAAATTCTACCTGTTTAATTTTAATCTTTCATGACTAGTTTCTGTTCCTTTACATCCTTGTAAACATTACATTTCACAGGTAACACCTCTTTTTCTAACAGTATTCGGGGATCTGATTCTGCAGCTTATTGTTTCACTCTCACAGTGGTCTTCCTTTCTGAAGAGTCTGATGATCTTAGATTGTGGGTTATAGTCTGATCTTCATTAGTCGGAGTCCTTTGTCCTAAAATAGGAAATTTAGGAAGTTTTCTTGGAATCTCTTCATCCCTCCCACTGAGTGCTTGGTTCAGTGAGGAAGTTGTTCCAGGTTTCCTTTCCAAAGAAAGTTCAAGATCTGCAAACTTGCTGTTGACTTCTCCAGCCATTTGTTGTTCTTCCTCCTCCTCCTCCTCTTCCTCTTCATTGTGACTTGCAAAAAGAGATTATGTTTAAAAAAAAGTCTGGTTTAGCTTTTAAAATGTTACTGTAAAAATGTAAATGTACAGCTTTTCTTCCTCTCCTCCTTCTTTTGAATAAAAAGAGGATCATAAAAGGTAACGCTACTGCCCAGATGCTTGGTTTGCTTGGTCATTCTGATAGTGTGGCATTTTCTCAGCTTGCAGGTTGTCTTAGAAGGGTGAAGTGTTCTTTTAGTGCTGGAAATGCCCTGAACTTCTTTTAGCATTGTGTGTAGCCTCAGTGGGGTCACTGATGCAGTGACTTAACTGTCCCAGTGGATAATGGTGGTCATTTGAACACTTTGGAATCTTCACTCTGGAATATTTGTTCTAACAGCGTTGAAAATAAAGATTTCGAGCCGGGTGTGGTGGTGCAGGTCTGTAATCCCAGCCGAAGTAGGAGGATTGTTGTGAGTTCGAGCCCAGCCTGAGCTACGAAGTGAGCTTAAGGCCAGCTTTCCAGTCCTCCACCTGCTGGTTAGTGAACAAAAGGAAGCATTGCCTAGGGAAGGGGCATGGGCAGGTTTGGATGCCCACTCTGCACCCTCTCCTGGCACACTAGTATGTGCAGCAGTTTGGAGGCTTCTTAGCTCATTCCTTAAGACCTTATAAGTCTTTATCTTGCTTAATAGTACTTCACTTATAATGTGATAAGTCTTTGGGTCATTAAAATATTTTTTTAATTTCAGCAAGTAAATCATAGAGAATTCTTTCTTCCTTGCATTTTATTTTTATTATTATTATTATTATTATTTTTTTTTTTTTTGCTTTTCTTTTGAGCAAATGTCTTTAAAGCTGTCCAGGCTGGGCTTGAAGTTGGGATCCGCCTGCCTTATCTCCCACAGTGCTGGGATTACAAGTGTGCACCCCAAGCCTAAACTTCCTTTGGTGCTTCTAGCAGGTTCTTTATTATCTAGCTTTATGTATTTGAAAATACAAAATGAAGGAGTTATTCTTTAATGAATATATTCTAATTATTTTTAGGGTCATTTCGATATCATTTCCAATTTTGCTGTGTTGGAAAGCTTAAATTACTCATGGAACGCCACTTATTTACACGGACTTTTATGATATAATATAGAAATAATTGAAGGGCAATTTTAGAAAACATTTAATTCCTTATATCACTAGCACTTGTAACACAATATTTTCTGTCAGATGTTGAAGTATATTTTATGTTGCCAAATGTCAGGATTACTTTTGTATTAATTTAAAATCTGTATTGCATTAAAACCCAGGAACTTACTAAAAATGTAGGCCACGGGATAAATTCTTCTGAGCCATTTATGGATTGAGTTTTGAATATGTGAGTTTGTTAAGCCATTGGGAATAAAAGATTCCAGCTAAACATCTCAAGTTTCTGAAACAATACATTTTCTCAGACTTCATGGAACTGTTCTGTGTCACTTACGCTTATGCGGCTTAGCAGGCCCAGCAGTGAGGTATTTTTTATTTTATATTTGTTTTTGCAGGGATCTTAGCAACATCAATTGTGAAGAGCTTGGTCCTTTGCCTCCTGGATGGGAGATCCGTAATACTGCAACAGGCAGAGTTTATTTCGTTGACCATAACAACAGAACAACACAATTTACAGATCCTCGGCTCTCTGCTAACTTGCATTTAGTTTTAAAGTAAGTTTTTAAAACATGTTAAAATGCCAGTCGGAACAAGAAGAAATTTGATAGGTATTTTTTGTAGTAAGTAAATGTGAAAGAATATCTGTTCTCTTCATCTTATAATTTACTTTTAGTGATCAGATTTTATGTAAGAGCTATAACACATTTTACGCTGACATGGATATTTTAATTCTGTACTTGGTTGAATAGGAACCAGTCCTAAAATGTTAGGAAAATGATATGCATGAAGAATGCTTAAATAGGAGGGGCCATCAGGGTCTGTACACTGATAGGAGAAGTTAAGGCTAATTTGGTATTGCTAGTGCAGCTATTCTTCTTAGTAGCACTTCCTGTATGACAAATGTTCTCTGTATTTTACATATATTAGCAACTTTATCCTCAGAAATGCAGTTTCAACCTCAGTGATGTAGTTAATACAAGTTTATAGAGAAGGAAACTAGGAATTGACCTCCTCTCAGTCAGTAAGTGGCAGTGTCCTGATTCATACCTGGACTCCCTGGCTTTAACCTGCTATTGGCCACTGTACTAGCATTATTTGTGTGCTGTTTGCGCCCTTTGCTATTTTTTTCCCTCTAGATGCCTGTTTTTTTTCTTGACTTCTTTACTGTCATTGCCTTCTAGGAAGCGGAGGTAGAAGGAAAAGAGAGAAAGGAAATTTCATTACCAAGCAAAGTGGCAGTGTCTTTTTCAGTAGTGAGGTAGCTGCAAAGTTCTTGGCATTGGAATCTGGTAATCAAGGGCCAGTGGTATAGCTCAGTGGTGGAGGACTGATGTAAAGTGGTTCTGGTAACTGTGGCAAAGCAAAAGGAAGGAAGGAAGGAAGGAAGGAAGGAAGGAAGGAAGGAAGGAAGGAAGGAAGGAAGGAAGGAAGGAAAGGTTTTCTGTGACTCCAAAATAACTCACTGTAGCATTTCTCAGTAAATAGCATTAGCTATTCTGCCGTCCTTGGTCATGAGCACAAGTACTCACAAGTGAATTGCCTGCCTCTAATGTACATTAAAATACTAACACAAAATCAATTGCGTAATGCATCTTGGTGACTTTGGAAAGTACTTTTGTTTCATTAACCTTTTCAGAAATAGATTAAATAGAAATAGTTAAGAAGTGGCTACCAGTTGTTTCAAATAATGGAAGAAAACATTTAAAATATCTTTTTGATTTTCTCTTTAAATGTGTAATTTATCTTGGATGTCTCATTGTGTCACTATATCTTGTTTTATTGTGAATCAGAGATTCTAAAACCTTGGTTTACAAATGTTTGAAAGTCTTCCAAAGAGTAAGCATTTGAAGAAATGTAGAGAAGTATGCTCTTTTCCTGTGCATCCGGATGCAGAGCTGGGGAAGCAGTGTACATGTGTGCTGTGGGTAACGCTGCTCTGGGGCACTCTCTAGTGGCAGGATTGCAAAATCATAAAATCTGTTTATCTTTAACCTTAAAACACAAAGGCAACTTTTTAAAAATACCCGTATGCTAGTAGTATGTGAATTCTTTTTGGTCCAGAACCTTGCCAATATTTGGTATTATTGTACTTTTAAAATGTTTTTTCAAGGGCTGGCCAAATAGCTCAGCGGATTTGCACAGATTCTGGGGGTTTGATACCCTAGGCTACGCTGAGAACGCAGTTGAAATTGTGCACAATTGAGATTGTGCGTGGTAGTGCACACACCTGTAATCCCAGCTCTTGAGAGGCTGTAAACAGGTGGATCACTAGAGTTCAGTCTAGTAGTGAGACCCTGAACACCCTGGAGACCCTTCCCTAAAATACCAAAAAAGAAAAATAATATTTTTCCAGTCTGATGCTGTTTTTAATGGCATCTTGTTGTGATTTTAATGTGGTTTGGCTGCCTTTTTTATAGGTTTGTTGACCATTTGAACCTTGTTTTAAAAAAAAATGTATTTATTTATTTGGTACAGGATCTCACTATGCATCTTGGACCATAGTGACCCTCCTGTCTCAGCCTCCCCAGAGCTGGTATTACAGGTACATGCAACCACACCTGGTTTTAATGGCTGGCACCATTGTCCAGGGCTGGCATAGCATGCGGTACCAGGGATTGAACCCAGGCTCTTGTACTTGCTAGGCAGGCACTTAGACCACTGAGCTATCTCCCTGTCCCCTGAATGACTTCTTGTGAGAGTCTTCTTTGTGCCGTTTGATTATTTCATTATTTATTGAGATTTTTAAAAAAAAGATTAAAGAGTTTCATTGGGCTGTTGACCAGTTGAATCAATTCTTAGGAATAGTTTATATCCATTGCTCATTTTTATGGTATATTCTTTGTATTTTAAATTTTAAACTATAATGAATTTTTTTAAATTTGAATTTTTTTGAGACAAGGTCACTCTCTATAGTCCAGGCTGGCCTTGAACTCACAATGATCCTCTTGCTTCAGCCTCTCAAGAGCTGGGTACTGGTGTTTGCCCCCCACACCTTGATGTAATGAATTTTAAATATACTTACTGTTTTGTCTTTTGTAGTAAAATATAATCTATCCTGTTTGGGGATGGTGGCACATGTCTAAAATCCCGGCATTTGGGAGACTGAGGCAAGAAAATTGTCAAGGCCAGCCTGAAGTACATAATGAGAATCTGCCTCAAAAACAAACCCAAAACAGCACCACCAACAAAAAACAAATTTAACCCATCAGGGCTTTGCTTTTGTTTATGAATTTGGCACATAAGCTCAACTAACTGGAGTTTGGGAAGATGTTAAAATGATAAGATGGAGGGCCGGGAAGATAGCTCAGCAACTTAAGCGCCTGCCTGGCGAGCATAAGGTCCTAAGTTCGATCTCTAGTCCCCAAAATAAATAAAAATTAAAAAGTAAAATAAAATGATAAAATGTTGAGGCTCTCTACAGGAAGGTTTTTATTTTTCTATCATTTTTTTTCCCCCTGCCTCCCACAGTAGACTGACTTAAGAGAAACGATATCCTGTACTTTTCCTTCTTCAGCATATGCCAGTGATGGTAAACCCGGTAGAGCTCTCAGTGGTACCAACAGGCTGCTGGAACTCACATGCCATAGTTCCCCACTTCTAGTCCAGAACATAGCCAAGTATTTGGCAGGTATTTCCTGGTAATAAAGAGCCAGGGTGGCTTTGCCAAGGTCAAGTGCAGGTTTAAGAGGTGTTTGTACTGTTTATCTCCTGTCTTCAAGACCATTTCTTTGGGTAACAGAAGCTTAGCTTGTTGTTATCAGCAGAATACTTCAGAGAACAGTTGTGCACCTTCTTTTCACTGAATAGTTTAATTAATTGAGTGAAAGTTAATGTTCCAAAGAAAGAACAAAAGCTGGGATGATTAGAAATGATTTTTACTTTTTTTGTTTGTTGGAGTGAAAGGTAGAAGTAACTCGAAGGACACTGGGCTGCTCGTCTCACAGTTACTTCCATTTCTGTTTCTTAGCTTCCATTTCATGGGCAGTCCATCCCATACTACCAAGTGGGTCGGCATTCATAGTAGAAAGCCTTCATTTGAAAATGTATCTTAGTATTGAGGTATTATTTTGCACCCTCCTTCAGTGGCCTTAAATTGTAAATTACTGTACTATGAAAAGCTTGAGTATTTCTATATTTGGGGTAGTTTTGCTTGTTTTTTAATAGGACAGAATTTCAGAATTTTTACTGTCAGCATCTTTAGTAGTCTCTAGCCTAGTAAATCTTCCCCATGCATTTAATATTCATCTATATCAGGCAAAATATGTAAAAATTATTCACAGTATTAGGTTTTCTATCAAAAATAAATTTAGAAGTGATAAAGGAGTAGTTTTTATTCAAATATATCAGATAAAACCTAATTTGAAAGTGAATTCATTACAATGAGACACAAGAAACAATTTTAACCTCAATTTGCAGTTTTAAAGATTTCTGTTAGGCATGGTGGCGTATACCTGTAATTTCAGCATTTAGTAAGCTGAGGCAATAGGTTTGCTGCAAATTTGAGGCCAGTGAAAAAAGACTCCCCACCCCAAAAAATTGTGTGCACGCGCACTCGCGTGCGTGTGTGTGTGTATGTGTGTGTATATATATCACTAATTTAATACTCAATTGCTCATCTTTTAATCTTTATATCAGGATATTTTGTTTAGAAGACTTATGTCTCTTAATGTTCTGTTTCTATTGATTTAAAACTTGAAATGTAGGGCTGGCAAGACAGCTCAGTGGACTAAGTGCCTGCTTCAGCAAGTGCAGGGATTGGGGTTCCATCCTGGCACCACATGCCTCGCTAGCCTGCCCCCAGGCACGCTGAGCTGGTGACCAAGACCGGGTATGGTCCATACACCTGTAATCCCAGCACTGGGGAGGCTAGACAGGAGGATCACTATCAGTCTGAGCTGCATAGTGAGACCTTGCACCATATACATTTTTTTTTTTTTTTTGTCTTTTTGAGACAGGGTCTCACTATGCAGTTCAGGCTGGCCTTAAGCTCACTTTGTAGCTCAGGCTGGTCTTGAACTCACAACAATCCTCCTGCCTCCGCCTCCCGAGTGCTGGGATTACAGGCATGCGCCACCATGCCCGGCTACCATATACATTTAAAAAGAAAAAAAAGAACAAAAACAAACTTGGAATGTATTTTGATTGGGTGTTTAAGAAGTTTGGGGGTCATCCAGATAGCTCAGGGGCCAGCCAGATAGCTCAGTTGATTAAAGCACCCGCTTAAGCAGATGCAGGGACTTGGTCCAATCCCTGGTTGTGCCTTGTGGGCCCTGCCCCTGGGGCATGCTGAGATGGTGATTGAGAATGGATGTGGTGTTGCACACCTCTTAATCCCTGCACTGGGAAGGCTGAAGACAGGAGGTTCACTACAAGTCCAATCTGTTTAGAGAGACCCTGTAGACCCTGTACTAAATGCATTTTTAAAAAATGTTTGGAATCTGTGAGCTATCAATTATATTGTTAGCTAATATAGTTTATATTGTATTTTTCCCCCTCTGAATTTTTCTTTAAAATTAGTGGAATACTGATATTATCAGGCCAATTATGAGTTCAAGAAATTAGTTTAAACTTTAGTCTAAATTTTAGAGAGCTGTGAAAAGATATTTCCCATATATCATAGCTATATTACTGGGAATTGAACTCAGGACCTTGTGGTTGCCAGGCTGGCTTATATTATTAAAACCTTCACAAATTAGATTACTTTGCTTTTTAGTTATTTCTTACCAAGACATTTAGAAAAGTGCTGACTTACAATTTCATATAAAGGACGCTCATTGGAATCAGAAATGTATGATGGAGCAAGTTGCATTTTACGTTTACATTTGTTACATTTGAGAAGAACTGATAATTTTTGTTGTTGTTTTACCACTGAGGGGTTGGACCCAGGGCCTTGGACAACTTAGGCAGACATCCTGAGCTATGTCCCTAGCCCAAGAGTTAGTGTCTGAGAGGAAATAACAAGAGAATTAAGTACCTCTTAGGGAAATATATATCAGGCCTAGTATATATAAAATTAAATGAGAACATCCAATTTGATTTAAATAGTTTCTTATTCAGATACTTTAATCTTTCTTAGCCTTTACTTTCCAAATCCCTCCTGTAATATTGTTGGTATTCAGCATAGTGTTGTCCAACCTTTGCAGAACCTCATTGGGGTTCAATAAATAATGTGGCCTGGGAAACACTCTCAAGAAATAATTTATAAAAATAAAAATGAAAAGAAAAAGAAATATAATTTGTAGTTTGTTTTTTGTTTCAGTTGCTTGAAAAATGTACTTTATGTATATATATTTTTTAAATCCATTAGCTCTATTAGAGGTTAAAATAACTTATTTAAGTGCTGGCTAAACACTGTTTCATGTACCTGCTTTTGAATCCCAAGGTCTTTCTCACCAGTGAGAAAAGTGGTACATCAGACAGTTACATAATTTGTCCAGAGGTACCTAAAAGTGTAGGCGCTGAGATTTGAACCCAGTCTAACAAGAAAGTTTTTATCTGTTTTTTTCTCAT
The DNA here is from genome assembly GCA_004027165.1 of Ctenomys sociabilis. NCBI lineage: Eukaryota > Metazoa > Chordata > Mammalia > Rodentia > Ctenomyidae > Ctenomys > Ctenomys sociabilis. The sequence goes on along the minus strand of PVKA01023038.1, from coordinate 25,324 downwards.
TTATATTCTTCTAACCTTATGATTTCCCTTCTTTTGACTGGCAGTGCCTGAAGATGTTCTGCCTTTAACCCTTGAGGAAAGCTTTCAAAAAAAGAAAGAAGGTGACTTTGGGCAAGTCAAGTTCAAGTCTGTTTCTACTTGGCAGGATCACTTATTTTGAGAAAATCATTTGATTGCTCTGTAAGACTCTAGGCATTGTCAGAGGCCTTAAAGGAAAGCAGGTCAGCCCCTCACTGTGTCCTAACCAGCACTGACAGCAGGTGCTTATGTAACTGCCCCGTATCCTGGTGTAGCTACTCTTGGGTAGTTGGATTTTCCTTCTCATGTGCATCAGAAATAATAGTTTCAGAATGGCTAAATTCTGGATTTTTTTGCTGTTTCTTTCTCTTTTTCTTTTTTTTTTTTTTGGTCTTTTTGAGACAGGGTCTCACTATGTAGTTCAGGCTGGCCTTAAGCTCACTTTGTAGCTCAGGCTGGTCTCGAACCCACAACAATCCTCCTGCCTCAGCCTCCCAAGTGCTGGGATTACAGGCATGCGCCACCACTCCGAGCTCCATGCTGTTTCAGTTTTATCCGTCAACTTTTTCTTTGTTTTCAACAGAGGTAAGAGTTTTATGAAAGCTGGGAAAAGAAACAGGCTCTGCAAAGCCGGGCGTGGTGGCGCATGCCTGTAATCCCAGCACTAGGGAGGCTGAGGCAGGAGGATTGTTGTGAGTTTGAGACCAGCCTGAGCTACAAAGTGAGCTTAAGGCCAGCCTGAACTGCATAGTGAGACCCTGTCTCAAAAAAAGACAAAAAAAAAAAAACAAAAACAAAAAAAAAAACAGGCTCTGCAGAGCAGGTTGGGCCAGGTAAAAGTAGGAAAGAAGTGCACCTGCACAGTGTGAGGGTGGCCACCACATAAGAGTGGGCACAGTCCCCAGAGGCCTGTTCCTTGGCTTTCAGCCACTTTTTACATTTGTGGGATTTTTTGTATTGGTTTTGTTTTCTTTGTTTTTTGAGATAGGGACTCACTACATAGTTCAGGCTGGCCTCAAATTTACGATAATTCACCAGCCTCTACCTCCCAAGTGCTGGGATTATAGGCATGTGCTACCATGCCTGGCACCCATTTGCAGGTCCTAACATTCAAGGCTTTATGAGTGAGCTGGATGTCCCCTGGATTTTATTTATTTATTTTATTTTATTTGGTACAGCTCTCACTATGCAGCTCAGACTCGGGATCAGCATGGTATGTAGTACCAGGGATTGAACCCTGGTCCTTGTACTTGCCAGGCAGGCGCTTAGACTGCTGAGCTATCTCCCCAGCCCTTGTCCCCTGGATTTTAAAAAAGTCAACGTTACTGAGAATAATTGACTACATTAATTATAAATATTTAAAATATGCATTTAATTTTGACATACACCCAAGAATGTATCTCCACAGTGATAAAAATTAATACACCCATCACCTAGAAGATTCCTCTTTCTCTGTAATAATTTCTCCTCCCATCCTTAGCACTTACTTTCCTATTGCTGAAGCAAAATCTCTGGAACCTGCAACTTAAAGGAGCAGGGTGTACTTGGTTCACAGTCTCCTTGGGTTGGTCTGTCAGCTAGCTCGGAGGCAGAAGTAGTGTAGCAGGCAGGCCTGCCTGAGGACTGCTGCTTATCCCATGGCAGCAGGGATGCAGCAAGGGAGGGAGCCAGAAATAAGCTTACTGCCCCCCCAAGGGCATGGCGCCTGGGCTGCCTCCTCTGAGACGACCCCTCCCTGCATAGCACAGTCCACTGTGAACTCATTGATGGACTAACACTCCTCAGGCCCCTCATTATTTCTCTTTTAGAAACTGCACCTTTGGTTATACAACTTTGGGGAACATTAGTTTTCTAGGATTGGTATGATAGAACAGTACAGATGGCAACAACAAAAGAAATTCATTCTTTCCAGGTCTAGAGGCTACAAAAGTAGACTGAGACAGTCACTGGATTGGCTCCTTCTGAGTTGCTGAGGGAGAAGGGAGTTCATGCTCTTCTTTGAACTTCTGGTAGTTTTTTCACCTGTTCTGGTGACGGTCCTTGGCTTATTGGCTATCACTCCAGTCTTTGTTGCCTGTCATCTCACAGCCATCTTTTTCTTCTGTTCTTTTCCTTTTTTTGGTGTTTGGTGGTATTGCACTGGAAATTAAATCCAGAGTCTTTGCGCTAAGCTATATCTGCAGCCTTTTTTTTATTTTGAGAAAAGATTCTATTAACTTGCGATCCTTTTGCCTCTGCCTGCTGGCATGCTGGGATTATAGTGACTTGTGCCACTGTGCCCATTTCTTATATCTTTCCTGTGTCTAAATCCAAATTTCCCTTCTTTTATAAGGATACCAGTTACTGGATTTATTGTAGCATTCAAGTGTAGTATGACTTCACCTTCACTTGATTAAATCTATAATTAAGGTTCCACCCACAGATTCTAAGGAGTGGATCTTCACCATGTCTTTTTGGTGGACACAGCTATCTTCTAAACACCTGCTGTCCAAACAAAAATGACCAGTAAGCTGCTTTTCATCACTGTGTACTACTTTGAATTTTAGATAAATGAAATCATGTAGTATGTGTTCTTTTTTGTTTGGTTTCTGTTTCCCAGTATTATTTTGAAATTTATCTTTATTGTTGCATGTGTAGTTTGTTTTTGTTGCTAGTGGTATTACATTGTATAGATATACTACAGTTTATCCATTTACCTATTAATGAATATCTAAAGGTCCCCTCCATATTTGGCTATGACAGGTAACTCTTAAAAATATTTATGTATAAATCTTTGTATGGGCATATGCTGTTGTATCTCTTGGGTAATAATTACCTGAGAGTAGAATGACTGAATCTACATGGTTGATTTATATGTAACTTTTAAAGAATGTGCCAGATTGCCTTTCAGAGTGGTTGTATCATTGAACAGTCCAATGTGTAGCCACTCGATATTCTCACTAACACTTGGGTATGATTAACCTTAATAATTTTGGAATCCTGATGAGGTATACTATAATATCTCATCCAGTTTTAACGTGCATATCTTAATGATAACTAATGCTGGGCGTCTTTCTTGTTTTTATTTGACTTCCATATATTGTCTTTGGTGAAAGCATTCTGCTCTCCTAGCCCCACAGCTATTTAGCTTTTTATTATTGAGCTTCCTTTAGGTATGTCAGAGACATACTTTCCAAAGGTTTTCTCCATGACTTCTTTAATTTTCTTGGATCTTTTGAAAAGCAGAATTTAAAAAAAACTTTTGATAGTTTAATTCACCTGTTTCTTCTTTCTTAGATAAAACATTGTTTTATCTAAGAAATCATTACCAGCTAGGCATGGTGGCACAGCACTGGGTGTGAGCGCTGAGGCAGGGCATCACTGCAGGTGTGAGGCCAGCCTGGGCTATAAAATGAGTTCAAGGCCATTCTGAACTGCGTAGTGAAACCTGCCTCAAAAAAGAAAGAAAGAAAGAAAAGGAAGGAAGGAAGGAAGGAAGGAAGGAAGGAAGGAAGGAAGGAAGGAAGGAAGGAAGGATTTGCCTACATAAGTCATAAAAGATGTTCTCTGTTTAGAAGTTATATAAACTTTTAGAGCTTGCACTTTGGCACTTGGGTCATAGGTTTGCCACTGCTGGTTTAGCTAGGATTAGCTTAGCTTAGTTTAGCTTTGCTCTGCTCTGCTTGTGGGGGGGTTGTTTGTTTGTTTGTTTTGTTTTTATTTTATTTTCTGAGTTAGGGACTCCGCCATGTAGTAGAGGCGGAATGATGCAGGAAGATCATCATTGACCTCAAACTCAATGATGATCTTCTTGCATCAGCCTCCTCAGTGCTGGGTTATAGGCGCGCCATCATGCCCAGTCTCAATTGCCATCTCAGCATGCTCCAGGGGTGGGGCTGACAGGACAGCCCCTGAGATAGTCCCTGCTCCTGTGCTGCTTGTGAGCACTTTAATCCCCTGAGCTATTTGGCCAGCTCCCAGATTTTTAAATTTTTGAAAAAACATCTGCTTAGTTGGCCTTGAACTTCTGGTTTCCTTGCTTCAGCCAGGTGTCTAGAGTTACAGGTGTGCACCACTGTACTCAATTTAAGCTAATTTTATGTCTGGTGCAAAATATGCTGGGCATGTGTTTGTCTTTTTATTTTTTTGGCAGGGTTAGAGGTTCAGTCCAGGGCTTCATACATGCCCCCAGGTGCCTAAGTTTATTTTTTTTAAGTAAGACTGTATAATTATTTATAGAATACTTTTATTTATATAATCTATTTCATAATGTTTGGAAGAGTAGTTAATATTAACATTAACAAAATGCTGTATTTTCTCTGTATAGTTATTATACTATAGTTATATTTGTCTTGAACATAAGAATCACTATATGTAATGCAAATTTGGGTGATCTATTTAGAGAAATGAAAGCTAGTTTCAGTATTTTACCATAGCTAATTGTCCTTTGTCTTTAGGTTCAGTTATCTTGTATGTTCTTTGTAAAATTAATTTTAAATTTCACCTCTAATATGATTATACAGATGTTAGTACCAAATCATCTAAAATTTTATTTGATAGCTAATTATAATTAACTACATCATGATATCATAGGGCTCCTCAAAAATCTCAGACATGCTTTATGACATTTTATACCAGGAAAGTAAAAATACACCTTTGGCAAGTACCCTTTAAAATTATGATGCCCTTGGGGGATTATTTTCATTTTGTGGTAAACTTTAATAGGTATGTATTTAAAAGTCATCTTACCACAACAGTGATTGCCACTGAAGTGAACAGTTAAAATGGCTTAAATCTTACATTTTATTTTAATGCTTACATGCAGAATGGTCATTTTGTGAAGTACTTACGCATGCGTGTAAATTCCTTGTTCCCTGTGGTAGCTTACACTTAAGTGCCTCCATTCTCATGATCTTGACCGTAGGAGGGAGAAGGAGAAGGTACCCCACCAGGAGCTCCTGTTTACACTTGCAGCAGACCAACTCTAGAAAACAGTATTTGACATTTCCCTAAAGATTTTTTTTAAATAATTAATTGATTATTTTTTGTCTAAAGTTTTAAATGGATGATGGAATGATGTCGAGGAAAATGGAAATTGTATTTGAAAAATTTGTCTTCAGCAGGTATATGAAACTTTATCCAATGCTGGGGATGTACCACAGTGGTAAAGTGCTTGTTTACTGTATACAGGGTTCTGTGTTCAATCCCCAGTACCATCAAGAGAAAGAAGAAAAACTCTCCATTATCCAGTTTTCAATTCATATGGACTCTGAAAAAAATAAACTTTATAGAGTTAGCTTGTTGTTGTCAAAATAAGTCAGGCTAACCATATATCCTAATTATGGAAAAGGATATAACTAGATATATTTTACAGTTGGATGCTGTGTTAGTTGTGTGGCTGCAATCTTGTGTGCCAATAATAGTTTCTTAGTAATGTTTTGTTTACTTCCAGTCGGCAGAACCAGTTGAAAGACCAGCAGCAGCAGCAGCAGCAAGTGCTGTCACTGTGCCCAGATGACACAGAGTGCCTGACCGTGCCGAGGTACAAGCGAGACCTGGTGCAGAAACTAAAGATCTTGCGGCAAGAGCTTTCCCAGCAACAGCCTCAGGCCGGCCACTGCCGCATCGAAGTTTCCAGAGAAGAGATTTTTGAGGTGAACTTTGAAGTCTTATTTTAAAATAGAGGAAAATTAAATTTAATGTTTTACTGCCTTATTCAAGAACATTTTCTTGCAAGGGCCTGACTTCAATCCTTATTTCTGCCAAAAAAAAAGCGAGAGAGAACACTTTCTTGAGACTTGCATTTCTTTAGAATGGGAGTGTCTCATTAATTTCTATTTGATTGTGGGAATAAGACAGTGATAGTGGGAAGATGTCGTGTGTACAGTAAGCCCATGAGGTAGTGCCAGCAGACATTCTGACTAGTTCAGTTCGGCCTCTGCACTGAGAGTGCTTGTTAGTGAGGACCTTACTTTCTAACTCTTCCAAAAGGTAAGAGGCTTTTTTTCGAGTGGGGAGTTTTAGTTTAGTTCACCAAGTAATCTAAATAGATAAACTATTTTATCTGATTTGTATTGATTGCTTCCTTAATTTGTTGAAAATCTTTGTTTATGACATATATTTTTATCTCTGAATTGTAGCCTAATATCAGCTACAGAGTTCTTGCAAAGTAAGTGACAGGGATCAAGGATGGGGCTTTCCTACTCCTTAGAGGATTTCTGGACCAGAGATGTCTGGGAATCCGATAATCCTTTTCTGAAAGGATAAACCTTTTCTCTCAGAGTAGTTCTAACCTTGTTGCAGAGGTGGTGGTGGCCTTGGAGACTGTTAGGGGCCAGTGCTGACCGCTAACCAGAGGCAGTGCGGTTAGGGGTGACAATGATAGTTGGGTTTGAGGGAGACCTTGAAGCAGACAGTGGGCTATGTGAAGCTGCCTTGGGCTCAATAGGAGCACCTGCTGCAGCATAGCCAAGACAGCCTGAGGAACCTTCCCACCCCAGCTCAGCTTATTGTCTGGCACACTAGCTGGAGCCAGAGCTTTGTGCCTCGGGCATCAGTACTTTCCCTTGCTGGATCTCTGAAAGATGCTATTATATCCCTCTGTACCTGGGCTGCTACCTAGGATATCTCTGCTTAGGCCCGAACCACTCACGGAAACAGCACCAGGAGTTTTCAGTGCATCCTTGACCTTGACATGTATGGACTGATGGGTTCCTTTGATGGTCCCTCTAAAATGAATGAATGTATATGTATATAAAAAACTATGAACACATGGATCAGGGCTGGTGTGGGGGGCCAGTGGTCCACAGCAGCAGAGTATGGAAACAAATGATAGTCATTTATATTTTAAAATAATAAAAAGTTGTTTGTATAATAAAGATTATAGAAATGATTGCTTATATTTTCTGAAACTTTGTTTTTCTTACATTTACTTTCTACTGATGCTTATGACCTAAAATTAAGGCAGCTAACTTTTAGGAATTAGCTACTTCTACCAAATTATGTTTTCATTATTGGTCAAACCACTACTGTGACTCATGGAACTAAATTATGTTTTTATTTTTTTGCTTTTTTACCTAATAGGTTTTTAATATGTTTATCAAGTGAATCACTTGAAGTAGGATTAAGCTAGACTATTTTAGGTTTTTAAAATTCCACAAATTTTATTTATTTTAAACTTCAAGGCAGCTTCCTGCCTCCTGTTCCAATGCCAGGCTCACCCTCCTAGAAACCCCTTTGGCCCCTCCCCCTGCAGCATATCAAGCACCCCAGCTCTGTCGCTTAGACCCCTCCTTAAGGGAATGAGCCCACAGGAGGGTTCTCGTCACCCCCGTTATCCTGCTGTCCCTCCACAAACTTTAAAGTATCTGAAATTTATCTATCAATTTGTTTACTACATTTTACGTATTTAAACTATATTTTAGAGATGGAATGGGAAAAAAGCTTATATAACAGGTTAAAGCAACCTAGTAATGATAATACTCTATATTTGCTTCTTTTTATTCAGGAGTCATATCGACAGGTTATGAAAATGAGACCAAAAGATCTCTGGAAGCGATTAATGATAAAATTTCGTGGAGAAGAAGGCCTTGACTATGGAGGGGTTGCTAGGTAAAGAATTAACAGTTAATGATATAGATCTTTATCATTTATAAATTTAAGATTCTTTCTGTGGTATGACTTTCTCGTGGATGTTTATATTCTTTATTTTCTTGTATAATAATCCCTAATATTTTCAGTACAGAGAAAATTCTTATAGATGTATTGATGATGAGATTAGGATAGTACTGTTACCAGAAGAGTTGTTTAATGCTTCCTAGTGGATTCTATAAGCCTGCAAGACTCTGAAGTCTGGCTCCACCACCCCTGCAAAGGCTGTCAGAAACAAGATCAAGCCCTTCCCTTTCACAATCGAGAGCCCTATTTTTTAACCTTGCTAATGTGTTATCAGGCTACTTCATGTATAATATCAAAAGATAATTTAAATAATTTTCCCTGAGAAATGTTAAGAATTCAGATTAGAACTGTAGCTCCTAAATTCTAGACCAAGAGTTAGGCTGATACGCTCAGCAGACTAGCGCTGTGGCTGCCCCACCCTCAGGATTGGGCATAGTGGCACACGCGTGTAATCCAGCTCTTAGAGGTTGAAAACAGGAGAATTGCTAGTCTGGTCTACATAGTGAGACCCTGTATCCCCTGTACTAAATGCATTAAAAAAAAAAAAATTCTAGACTAGTTTATTTTATTTTGTTTTCACGAAGGTGATTACCGGGTTGTCTTTTATATTTTGAAAAAATTATAAGGAATTTAATAAGTTGATGATGACAATACTGTTTATTGGGAGGCTTATAAAACACTGATATATATTTGAAATCAAGAAGTGATTGGAAACATACCCAGATGGTACAAGCTGACCTTGTGTCTGTGTCTGTGCCTGTGCCAGATACCTTGAAATCTCGGACGTGGTACAGCTTAGGGTGTTTTCAGTGAGAATGATGAAGTAGGTAGTTATTATTTTCTTAAAATACTCCTTTGTCCAGAGTAAAGTAAAGCTGTATTCTCTATCTGTATAAACTAATATAAACCTGCCCTGATATGGATAGACTAGGACAGCCTAGATGGTGTGGATCTGTTGAAGTAAAGCCGCAGTCTTCTCTTGCTATGTAGTCCAGGCTGGCTTGAACTTACTATGCAGCCCATGTGGGCCTCAAACTCACAATGATCTTCCCGCCTCAGCCTCCTGAGTGCAGATTGCATGTGCCACTGTACCCATTACTCCTTCTTTTTATATTTATCATGCATTACAAATTCATTTAGCATTTAAAATAACAGACTACTGAGCTATAACATCTCCTGAGTAGCTGAACCTCTCTGGGGCATGATAAAAATATACAGCGAATGGTTATATTTCTAAAAAATTTATTATAGTAAAATGTACATTGTTGTTAATTCCTCTTAAAGTACTCTGTTGAGGGCTGGGAAGATAGCTCAGCAATGTAAGCACCTGGTTAATGTTTGATGCCCAGTACCAAAAGAAAAAAAAAAATGCTCTTGTTGCTTTGAACACACTTATTCCATGGTTCTGGTCACCTCTGGAAGCAGTTTTAAAAGTCCCCTGTCCTGAATGACTTTAAGTGGGATTAAAAAAATACCAGTGGCTGCTGCCACCACTGAGCACCACCCAGAGGGCAGCTTGTGAGCACATTAGTGTGTCACTGTCCACCCCACTCACCACATGATGTCCGCTCACCATCCAGACAGCCACAGGAACACAGTGAAAAGCTCTTGGGGAAGGGGGTTTCCAGAGCTGCTTCAGAAAGTGCTGAGATGATGGGTAAATACATTTGGAGCAGGAGGGGTATTTTAAGGGGTTATTGATAGCAGTGTGTCTCTATGGTAATATGTATTGATTGATTGAGATGGAATCTTACTATGTAGTTCAGGCTGGCCTTGAACTTGCAATGATCCTCTTGCCTCAGCCTACTGAGTTCTGGGATTACAGGCTTGTTTTTTTAGTATATGTTCGTAGTACATAATTACATTCCTTGTGGAAAGTTGATTCATGTATACAACATACCTTAGTCCCCTTTTTAACCTCTTTCCCCCCCTCCATCTACTCTTACTCTTGATCTCTTCCCTTTTTTTGCATTGGGAATGCATATTAATTATACTCTGTGTTAACTTGGTACATGTACATACCACATTTTAGTGCCTCTTTTCATCCCTTTCCATCATCTATCTCTCTCTTTTCTTTTCTTTTTTGCAGAACTGGGGATTGAACTCAGGCCCTTGTGCTTGCCAGGGAAGCACTTATTCCACTGAGCCATCTCCCTGGCCCTATTAGCTCTTTTTTTTTTTTTAATTTTGCTCTTTATTAAAACTTTGGATTTCTCTTATAAGAGAAACAATGCAGTATTTAATCTGTGGCTCTGATTTAGTTCCCTTAACATTATGGTCTCAAGATGCACACATTTTTCTACAAGTGACTCGAGTCTATACTTCTTTATGGCAGCATAAAACTTATTTCACCCTGATTCCAAAACCAGACAAGGACCCAATCAAGAAAGAGAACTACAGACCAATGCCTTTAATGAACATAGATGCACAAATTTTCAAAAAGATACTGGCAAACAGAATTCAGTGAATCATTGAAAAGGTCATGTGTCATGCTAAATAGGCTTCATCCTAGGGATGTAAGGATGGTTTAGCATATGCAAATAATAAATATACCTCAGTAAACAGAAGTGAGGACAAAAATCACACGTTCATCTCAGTAGATGCAGAAAAAGCCCTTGACAAAATCCAGCATCCTTTCATGATAAAAACACTGAAGAAAATATATACACATTTTTTTGTTTTGTTTTGTTTTTTGTCTTTTTGGTGGAACCAAGGTTTGAACTCAGGCTCTTGTGCTTGCCAGGGAAGCACTTATTTCACTGAGCCATCTCCGCGGCATTTTGTAGTTTTTTTTTTTTTTTTGGTGGAAACACTGAAGAAAATAGATATAGAACCTTATCAATCTGATAAAAGCCACTTTTGACAAATGAACTATAGTGCATTTTGACACACATTCACTGTAGTTTTCAGTCATGCTTCATGGATGTACTTATCTATTGTCTAATGTTAAATAAATTGCCCAAAGTTGAGTGAGTGGTAACTTCAGTATAATCAATCAAGTTTTCGAGGCCAGGGAGATGGCTCAGTGAAATAAGCACTTCCCCGGCAAGCGCAAGGGGCAGTGTTCAATCCTTGGTTCTGCCAAAAAAAAAAAAAAAAGATTTAAAAAAAAAAATCAAGTTTTCATTTATTGTTAAAGCATGGTAGACTTTTTTCAGTGTGATTTTATTTAGCTATAGTTAGTGCTTTATTTCACTTACTAATTTTTGAAAATTACTTGCTAAATTGAATTAATGGCATATCTTAATAAAAATGTATTGATAGCCAACCTAGGCATGCAGGTGTGCAACCCCAGCACTCTGGGAAGGAGGCAAGAGGGTGGCGGGTCCAAACCCAGTGTGGTGACTTGGTGAGACCTGGTCTGTAAATTTAAAGATGGGCTGCCGATGCAGCGCAGGGCAGCAAAACAAGCCAGTAGATGAATAGAACAATGTTCCCTAGGGGCCGGGGGGATGGCTCAGTAGAATAAGTGCTTCCTTGGCAAATGCAAGGGTCTGACTTCAATCCCCGGTTCCACAAAAAAAAGAAGAAAAATAAAACATTCCCTTCTCACATCTTGTTTCTAGGGAGTGGTTGTATCTTCTCTCACATGAAATGCTGAATCCGTACTATGGCCTGTTCCAGTACTCAAGAGATGACATCTACACACTGCAGATCAACCCTGACTCTGCTGTAAATCCGGTATGGTTTTCAGTTGCTCTGAAGGGGGCTAAATTGGCCCTGCAGTGCTTTTCACCTTTATGTGTCGGTGTGCAGCATTACGTAGAAGTTACAGATTTGTTCAACAATCTGAGCACAGAGATATTTGTTATTTATAATAGCCTCAATTGAAATCAACACAGTTGTTCACAAGCATGAGGATTAAATTATAAAAATAATTAAGTGCATAGATCCTGAACTTACTTCAGAAGATGTTGAATCATATCATAGTCTCATTATTTACTAGCTTTGTGTCCTTGGGTAAGTTCATTGACTTACAGGGTCTTACTATGTAACTCAGGTTGGCCTTGAACTCACTGTGCAGCCAGGCTGCCCTCTGAGGTGCTGTTACTGCTGCAACCTCTTTAGTGCTGGGATTACAGGTGTGCACCCCTATGCCTGTTGAAGGCTGAGTTTATTGCTGATAATACTTGATATAGTTGGTGTCGCAGAGAGGAGTTGTGAGAGTTCAACAGGACTGTATGCCTTGAGTACTTAGCACAGTGCTGTGTTTTATTGACCCTTTCATACATTAGAAAGCACTTATAAATGTTACCAGTTATTGTGAGCTTGTTTATATTGAACCTGTTGTCTTTTCATACAAGGCATACTACACAGCTGCTACTTTGGTGATGTGGGCTAAAGATAGTGCTCATGATGTGTTAGTGGGTTACACACACACACACACACACACACACACACACACACACATTGTCCCAGACTTGGGAGGCTTACGCAGGAAAATTGCTGAGAGTTCATACACACACACATACACACACGATTTGGTGATGTGGGCTAAAGATAGTGCTCATGATGTGTTAGGGGGTTACACACACACACACACACACACACACACACACATTGTCCCAGACTTGGGAGGCTTACGCAGGAAGATTGCTGAGAGTTCAAGGCCAGCTAAAGATAGTGCTCATGATGTGTTAGTGGGTTCCACACACACACACACATACACACACACATATGTTGTCCCAGACTCGGGAGGCTTACGCAGGAAGATTGCTGAGAGTTCAAGGCCAGCCTGAGTGACATAGGGAGACCCTGTTTCCAGAACAAAAAGTATGCTACAACTTTGATAAATATATATAAATGTGAACTTTTTTTAGAAGTCAGGGTCTCACTGTGTAGTTAAAGCTGGTCTGAAACTCACTGTGTAATCCAGGATGGCCTCAAACTTATGGTGATCCCCCTGCCTCAGCCTCCTATATTGCACATGTGTGCCACTACACGTGACATAACTGTGAGCATTGAAAGGCTATTCACTATGATACTGACAGTGGTTGTCTCTGGCTGTTAGGTAGTAGGTGATGTTAAAGTTTCTTTTGGGGGCCAGGGATATAGCTCAGTGGCACAAGTACCTGCCTGGCAAGCATGAGGTCCTGAGTTCAGTTTCCAGTACTCCCCCAAAAGTTCCTTTTTTGTTTATATGTTATCTAAATATTTTGTAATGAACATGTTACTTTTCAAAAAGAAAAACTTAAAGGGAGTTAAAGATGAGCTTAAAAGCTACTTTTACAAAACATTTGGGTTATTTGACCTTTTTTTTTTTTTTTTTAAGAATAGAAAAATTTATTGAGGAATAAGAATGGGGAATGAGAATAGCTCTGAGAGGCCAGAGGAATCCCAAACAGGTTGCCCCAGAGTTACTTATTAAATACAGAAGTGAAAGAATTTTAAGGAAAACATCCAACTAGCAAAAGAAACGTATGATGAAAATCAAATATATCCAAACATGGCAGGGTGCTGGATTCATTGCTGGGAATTATGAGTGGAAGGGTGACTTGCAGGTGGAGTTCTGGGCGAACCCACTGTGGGCATCACCAGCTCAGCCCTGTCTCATCATTGGCCAGTCCAGCCAAGGGCTCCACCATTGTGCTTCTCAAAGCCTCCTTGGACGCTGTCATCTTCATGGTGTTGGATGTGGATCTAGAGTCCTACAGGGACCAATTATCCTGACCAGATAGACGAAGCTAGTGATGACAGAATCATGACCAGTCCACATCTCACACCACATGTTGTCCTTAAGTCAGGAGTAGTTTGAAATTCAGTTTCTAGTTCTCAAGGAAGTAGGGATGTGTAGGATTGAAAAGCATTTTTCCCTGGCAGGGTCCTCACCAAGAGATGAGGACAATGGGATCTGAGGTGGTATCTAGAAGCTACAGCAGGGCTATTGTTCAGTGTGCTTTCCTAAAAGATGCATTTTGTGGAGTACCTTTCACCCTTTGAGAGGTGTTGACCTCACATGGTATTTTATAGTGATATGAAGAACCTTGAATGTATTACACAGAAATACTTCCTGAAGATTACTGTGCTTTGATATATAACCTCTTCCATTTAAATAGATGTAGAATACAAATTTGATACTAATAAATAAAGTTTGGTGTTGCTTAAATATTTACTTTTTTTTTTTTTTTTTTTTTTTTTTTTTTTTTTTTTTTTTTTTTTTTTTTTTTTTTTTTTTTTTTTTTTTTTTTTTTTTTTTTTTTTTTTTTTTT
>PVKA01023038.1:0-11341 GCA_004027165.1 Ctenomys sociabilis | reverse complement strand
AGGCCTGCGCCACCACGCCCGGCTAATATTTACTTTTTATCAAAAACTTCCAGGATAGTTTCTAACTTGAGTATTTATATAGGCTTCTTTCAATTTCAGGAACATTTATCATATTTCCACTTTGTTGGACGAATAATGGGGATGGCTGTGTTCCACGGACACTACATCGATGGGGGCTTCACCTTGCCTTTCTATAAACAACTGCTTGGAAAGTCAATTACTCTGGATGACATGGAGTTGGTTGATCCAGACCTTCACAATAGTTTGGTGTGGATACTGTATGTATTGTATTGAGTCTTTTTATCTGTTCATTATTCTGTGGTTAGATTATGAGCATTACAAAAAAATGTTTCAAAACTGATGCATTTTAACTTACATTTTTAAAAATATGCACAGAAGTACTATGATAGGACCACATAAAATTTTTCACCTTTCTGTTGCTCTCCTATACATTTTGAAATTCTAAAATTTCTTTCTTTTTTTTTTTGTATATGTTAGGTTGTTGCAGGGTCTCACCATGCACTTTGGACTTGTGGTGATCCTCCTGCTGTCAGCCTCCCCAGCACAGGGATTGCAGGTGACACCACTATGCTGGACTCTGGCCCACTCAGCCTGCCCTAGGGGTGGGGCTGGCATGGCATGTGGTGCAGGGGATTGAGCCATGGTCCCTGTGCTTGCCCTAAGCTTACCTAAGCAGGTGCTGTAGTCCACTGAGCTATCTCTCCAGCCCCTAAAATTTCTTTTTTTAAAAATTTATTTATTTGTATTTTAACTTGAAGAGTGAAAAATAGAAGCAAAAACAAATAGAAAAAATGACATAAACAGGGTAATATACAGCAATACATATGTTAACAGATTTTCAAAACATGGGGAGCTAATTCATATGTATATATATTTTTTTAATTTATTTTTATTTTTTTAATAAAACAATCCAACACAGATCAGCAGTCCACAATAGAAATGGGTTATAAACAGAAGTTGTTGATTTGAGCCATTCACAGCTCAGTATATTAATATGACTTTACTTTATATATCTCTGACTTTATACTTTTCTGCTGGATGGTTAAAACTGAGTTAAAGCAAGACCTATATAACAAGAAATGTAACTTTTGTATTAGATAAGGTCAGTCAGGTACCCTCAGGGTTTATCCTGTAACCCTGTACCGCACTTTGTAGATCCCTTGTTGGTGTCAGCCTTGTGGATGAGTCATAGCCATTGCTTGACCAATTTGCTCTCTGTGGAAGCCTGAGAGAAAGTTTTCTCTCCATGTGACTCTCCTTAGGCACACTATACTTCTTCGATCACATGTCCTCTGTGGCCCCATAATCTCCTTGATCAGAAAATTTGGGGCACAATTGAGTTACATGATGTTACAATACAAATTCTCCTATGTCCTGAGTCTTCACTGACCTTGAAAGGCTAGGGCCAAATTGTTGGCTAACCTTGCAGCCTTTCTTTTTCTCCAATTTTTGATCTGCAAACTTAGGTTGTTAACTCTCCAGAAGAGAAGTTTATTATTATTATTACTATTTTTTTTTTTTTTTTTGGCAGAATCAGGGATTGAACTCAGGCTCTTGTGGTTGCCAGGGAAGCACTTATTCCACTGAGCCATCTCCCTAGCCCTTAAGAAGCTTATTATTACCCTGCAACATAGGCAGTTCAGTTTACCCACACTATTTGTCTAAATATCAGACATCATAGGCATAACATGGAGCATCCACTGAGCTCTCTCCAGCACCTAAAATTTCTTAAAGTTACCATGTATTTTTAGATTTTTGTTTTTGTTTGTTTTTAAGACAGTGTCTCACTGTATTTCAGGCTGGCCTTAAATACAATTTGTATACAGCATAGGCTATACTCGAACTCACACGGATCCTCCTGCATCAGCCTCCCGAGTGCCAGGGTTACTTTTATGCTCCCTGGCTTTGAGTACTATTAGTTTAAAAAGGAAAAAACTCTGGCACACATTGACCATCCCTTCTGTGAAACATTTTAGACTAGAAATATTTCAGATTTTATATCCTTTCAGATTTTGGAATTTTTACATTGAGATCTTGAGGACTAGACCCAAGTGTAAACATAGAATTCATTTATTTCATGTAACCTTAGGTATGTATACAGCCTACAGAAAATTCCATAAAATATTTTTAGTATTCCTGTGTTTTGACTTCAGCTTGTCACATGCAGTCAGGTGTGGGATTTTCTTCTTGTGGTATCATGTTACTCCTAAAAACTTTCTGGATTTTCAGAATAGGGGTGCTCCATC
Source organism: Ctenomys sociabilis (assembly GCA_004027165.1). Classification (NCBI taxonomy): domain Eukaryota; kingdom Metazoa; phylum Chordata; class Mammalia; order Rodentia; family Ctenomyidae; genus Ctenomys; species Ctenomys sociabilis. The sequence continues at coordinate 9,074 of PVKA01023038.1, read as the reverse complement.
TGTAGTTTATAAAGTGCTGCATCACAGCTGGGCGTGGTGTGCTGAAGGCTGTACAGGACTGCGTAGCAAGACCCTGGCTCCAAAGAGAAGTGCTGTGCATAGCACTTCTTCAACATGTTGCAAGTTGTGCTCCACCCATTATGTGTAGAATGCCAGTTTCCTGGCACTGTTGATTGGGAGGCAGTAGTGATATGCAAGGTTGAACCCAGGGGCTCTCTACTGCTGAACTACACCCCCTGACCTTTTTTATTTTTATTTCTTTTATTCTGGGGCAAGATCTTGCTGAATTGCCAGGTGTGACTTGAACTTGCTGTCGTCTCCAGTCCCAGCTGGAATTCAGTGCTGGAACTGCAAGCACGAGCTGCCACAGCTAGCTGTCATTGATCTTTAATGAAACAGTGACTATTTACCGTCTTCTTAGTTTGTTGAGGAAGCTGTATTGGCAATAAAATAGTTAACTTTACAAAATACACAGGTTGCTTTCTCACCGAGATATTCAAGTTTGTTTAGTCCAGGTGCTGGGGTTCAGGGGGTTGTTTCACTGAATACCTGGTGCAGCTGAGACTTCCCTGGGCCATGACTAATGAAGTCTAGCTCTGATTGTGGCTTGGTCTAACTACTTGGAAAGTAAAATATTAACCTGTGTTTATGTTCAAGTTCTTTGACTTTTCTGCCTAAGAAAAGGTGGGATGGTAGTGTGAAACTAGGAAGAGGAATCTGACCTGAGATTCTTCTCAGGAACACCCCTAATCTGAAAACCCAGAACGTTTTTTTTAGGAGGTAACATGATACCACAAGTAGAAAGTCCCACACCTGACTGCATGTGATAAGCTGAAGTCATTACCAGCTACCTCAGCTCCACTTGTCACACCAGTTCATGCACTTCAGGATCTGTGTTCCAGGTATCTCAGTTATGTGTCTTTCTCTGTTTCCTGTCTAGGGAGAATGACATTACAGGTGTTTTGGACCATACCTTCTGTGTTGAGCATAATGCATATGGTGAAATTATTCAGCATGAACTTAAACCAAATGGCAAAAGTATCCCTGTTACTGAAGAAAATAAAAAAGAGTATGTCAGGTAAACACTTCTATGGCCTCAGGATTGAGAATATTGTTTAATGTCCTAGGACATCAGTATGGAAAAATAAATTTAAGTATTTAGTAGTTTTAGTTATTGCTACAAAATATGACACCACAGAGTTCAGTGACTTAAAAATAACTACCATTTTACAGTTTATCAGTGTTTAGAGGTCGTTAAGTTGGGCAAAGAACACAAAGGCAGTGTACGATGTTCACTCACATTTGAGGGGCTGGAGCTGCGATGGCTCTGAAGCCCAAGGGCTGGTGGCAGCTTATGCCTCACACTGGGCCACACTTGGAGCACATTCCCTTTGGGCAGGAGGCTTTCCTGTGTGTTCTCCAGTCCTGTCCTCCCCACAGCCTCCTTCCCAGCAAGACAGGCTGATGGGCGGCTCACTCCTGGAGCACAGAAGCTGCCCAGACTTGAAGGCCCAATGCTGGTGCTGGCCAGCTGCTTTGTGCTGTGCTCTCATGGTTAGAGTCCCTGCCGCTCAGGTTCAATGAGGGAGGGCTGTGCCCAGCAGGGGATGCGGGCAGTGCCGTGCCGCAGGGCACGTGCAAGAACCCGTGCTCCAGGCAAGCAGGTGCACTGTAAAGACATCACTCAGGGTTTGTAAAATAAATTGAATTTTCAAGTATTAGGTTAATGTAAATTCTAAATATAAACTATGGTAATCAGATTTAGAGGTTTGAACTTTACCATGTGTATACAGGAACATGTATACTGCACTCTTTGGTATTAGTTATGCAGCTAAATCTTCCTAGTTTTAAAATGAGGCCAGTTTCATATACTGTTGATAGGAGTGAACATTGTAGCTTTTTGAAAAGCAGTTCAGTAACAGCTACCAAAATGGCTGTGCACACGGCCCTCCACTGGCAGCTCTGGGTGGGGCTCTCCTGTAGGAATGTACATGTGAGTGAAATATTAGTGTAGATGTTCAACTAATTGTTACTTGCAAAAAGTTAACTACCAAAATGTTTTTAGAGTAAATGCTTTTAGTAATATGATTTAACATGAGCATTCAGTAGAATATGTGAATGTTTAAAAGAAAGACTACATCAGCTGTAAAATCCCAAAAGCAAGTCCTAGACAGTCTGTAGGGACAAAGCCTGTTATTCTGTATCCTGTGGAAGGTGGGCAGGCTGAGCACCAAGTTCAGTGTTGACCTGGGATGTGCCACGTGTGCTCAGTGGGCTTCCTGTCCTCTGTGTCCCAGAGGCTTGCCAGCACTGGCCTAGGAAGAGGAAATGGAGCTGGTGGCCCAGAAGAGAAAGGCCTCTCAGGTTGCCTTCTGTCTGCACAGGCAAGGTTTGGTTTTTCTTCATATACACAGCAAGGTGTATTGCATTTCTAATTAAAAATATAAGAATGACAGGGAAGCTCCCAGTCTCAGCAGCGTGTCACTCCAGGATCCAGTTCATGACTGCCTGAATTTCTAGATCTACTTTCTCCGGGCCCATGCAGGTATAAGACACAGTGATAATGGTGGCTAGTCCAGATGTGAGAGGCCAGCTGCACAGTAACAACAGTTTGCAGTTTTGTTGTCTCTTAAAACTGACAGCACTGAGGTCCTCCAATGATACAAAGTTAAGGAATGTTCTTATTAAAGTAGAGCACTCTCTCCAGCTTTGAAAAGGGAAATGTTGATAACAGATTCAAAGTATTTTTGGATGTATGAGGTAAAGGTTTCCAGGAAGGTGGGTAAATAAAAGCAGCTTATTTATGAATGGTAAGTGCTAGTCAGAGCACAGGGTACTATGAAGAGGCCAGTGAGTGCTTACAGTTTAGTCAGACGAGTGGTTTTTTTTGAAAGTGCTTTACTGGTGAAAAGGCGCTGCTTTCTGTGTCCATTGAACTTCCTCACAGCTAAAGATCTAGTTATCCTCATTAGTTTGAGTTTTTTAAAACATTGTTTTAGAGTTTAAGCTAAATTCTTAGGGCTTGTGTAGTGTGGTGTTGCTACAGAAGAAATTTTAAAATTTTAAAAATTTAATTACCAATCTGAATCTGTGGGATCATATGCAAATTCTGGCCAATATTTACAGACTATATGTGAACTGGAGATTTTTACGGGGCATCGAGGCTCAATTCCTGGCTCTGCAGAAAGGATTTAATGAAGTAATTCCACAGCATCTGTTGAAGACATTTGATGAGAAGGAGTTAGAGGTCAGTGCATTTGTCCTGTGATACCACCGAGAACAACAGGGAAGACCGAGAATTACATTGCCTAATCTTAGATGAAAGTTATGTTTCTAATGTTTTCAAACTTTTATAGTGCAGTTCCATGAGAATTCTTATTCACAGGAAGAGTGTTTAGAATTTCATTGTGGAATTTCTGTAAGCAATTTCTCTTACATTGCAAATTTTAAATTTTTTTGTGTATGTGACAGAATGTCACTATGTAATCTAGAGCAACCTATAACTTGCTGTGTATTTTTTTTTTTTTTTCTGTCTTTTAGGGCAGGGTCTACAGGGTGTTCAGGGTCTCACTACTAGATCTCAGCATCCCTCCCAGTGGGGAGGGGTGGGTGGCATGGCAGGCCCGGGGATTAATCCTGGCCCATGCACCTGCTTGGAGGAGGCGCTTTAATCTGCTGAGCTATTTGGCTGGCCCTCATAACGTGCTGTGTAGGCCAGGTTGACCTTTGACTCACAAGCCTACTGCCTTACCTTCCTTTACCTTCCTAAGAAATGGGTTTACAGGCATGTGCCACCACACAGGTCTTATTTGGAAAACTCTTGTAGTTCTTTATTGTGTTGATTTAAACAGATTTCATGTCTCATGTGTAAATTTTTGTATTTTTTTTCTTATTCCTTGATTTAGTGGTTATTAATTGATTTAACCAAAACTTGAATTAGTCTCCACCCTTTTGAAATGTATTTGATAAAGGGTTAGCTTGGATTTGGTCTGTTTGCACTAAACTCTGTTAGAAACTCTTGTCTGGTAGACAAGATCATAGACTAAATAAAGCACTTAAGGTAAATTGAGCAAGACCTTAGCTCCCCCCTTGGAAATATTCATGAACTAAGAGGTGTATTCAACAGTTTGTAACACTTTCTGTGAACACTCCAGAGAACTTAAAACTTGATTGTATTGCTTTCATGTCTTTTGTAACTAAATGTCTTTTTTTTTTTTTTTTTTTGGCAGAACCAGGGATTGGACTCAAGCCCTTGCACTTACCAGGCAAGCGCTTGTTCTTCTGAGCTATCTCCCCAGCCCCATAACTAAATGTCTTAACAGACGTGGTAGCAAAAAAATACACAAAGATTGGTTTGACTAGGTAGTGTCCCTCCTGCTGCTAGGAGGTGGTCCAGAGGACAAGGCCCCAGGCAGCAGTGGCACTAGAGCCAAGGTGTAGGACCTCCTCAAGTGAGGCCTTTGCCTTGTAACTGCCACCACTCTGAACAATCTTTTGTGACTTGAAAGCATCTGAGGGTCCAGTAGATGGCTCAGTAGAATAAGCAAAGGGCCAGAGTTCAATCCCCAGTTCCACCAAAAAAAAAAAAAAAAAAAAAAAAAAAAAAAAAAAAAAAAAAATCCGAAATCCTTTTAGGCCAATCTGTTACCAGTTCAGTACGACTTAAATTCTGTTAGAAGTCTGTATGTATAGTAGTAGCTTTGTTGAAGATTTCATCCAATAGGAATAGAATTTATGATAGTTTTTACTATTAATAAAAATCATTAAAGGGCTTAGAAAAGTGTATAGCACTTAATGTTTTACTAGATTAACAGGATTAATTCTGTGAAAATAGGTTATATATAGTTACATTATATTTTGTACTATATATAGTTCACTGCACAAACGTGTTAGATTGACGGTATAAGCTAGTCTTTGACCCTAAGGAGTCCTAGAGATTTGTAGCACCACGCCAGTGCATCTGCCTCTCATGAGTCCTGATGAAGTGTTGAACACCGCATCAGGCGCACTCAGCGATGCGCACTCATCACTCGGTTTTTTTTTTTTTTTTTTTTTTTTTTTTTTTTTTTTTTGGTGGACCGGGGATTGAACTCAGGCCCTTGTGGTTGTCAGGCAAGCACTTATTCCACTGAGCCATCTCCCCGGCACCTAGTTCTTGGATTACCGAGTGTGGAGTCCTCTGACGGCCCTGGGGAGAAGCTCAGTCGACCCCGGCGCACAGAGCTGAGCATGTTGAGACCAAAATAACACACCTGTGCAGCCACATATAAATTGTATTTACTTTTTGGGTCTCGATTTCTTTGTTTTAATTTTATAATTTTTTTTTTTGAAATTAGAAATTTTCCCAGTGGTTTCATCACAGTGGTGGTCCTCAGACCCTAGAAAGGGAACTGCAATGAGCACATACCTCTGGAAATTTTTAGAAACGTTTAGACCTGTCACCCACATGTACAGAATGAGTCTCTGGGCAGAGGACCTGGTGTGGGTATTTACAGAGCATTCCAGATAATTCTCACGTGCAGCTTTGGTTAAGCATACCAAATGATTGGTGTGACTGCGCAGCATGGCACCTGCCTGGCAAGTGCAAGGCTCGTGAACTCGATGATTCCCGGTGCCAAAAAAGGGGGGAGGGGGCATGCTACAAAGCTGGAGCTTTTCAGAGGCCTTACGGCGCAGCGCCGGCTCCCGCTCATCGCTTGTGCACTGTCTCCAGCTCATTATCTGCGGACTGGGAAAGATAGACGTCGGCGACTGGAAAGTGAACACCCGGTTAAAACACTGCACCCCAGACAGCAATGTCGTCAAGTGGTTCTGGAAAGCTGTGGAGTTTTTCGATGAAGAGCGGCGAGCACGGTTGCTACAGTTTGTGACGGGGTCATCCAGAGTGCCTCTGCAGGGCTTCAAAGCACTGCAAGGTACAGACCCCCAGAGGGTTGGTGGGGCGGCGGGGTGGCTGTCTGTGGTAGGTGAGTTACAGGGCGTGTGTGCCTGCGAGCAGCTTCCCTCGAACCCTGCTTTCTGGGTTCGTGCCTGGTGCCTGCTTCCCTTCCTCCTCTGTAGTCCTCCAGAGCCTGCCACAGGGCTCAAGGTACACGGGCAGTGGTGCGCCTCCTGCTCTGCCGCTCGCCTCTGGCCTCCTACTGGACGTTTCTGCAGGACAGCGGCTCCACGCACCCATCCGCTTGGCAGAGAGCGCTTCAGCCCTTTGCCATCTCCGCGCTGCTTGCGCTTTCCCCAACAGGGCAGTGCAGCTTTGGTGGCTGCCTGTTTGGCCAAGCCCTGCAGTTATTCCCTGGCCTGGACCGCTGATCTATAACCTTACTCTTCCGTTGTTAGGGGTTGGGGAGATGGCTCAGTGGAATAAGTGCTTCCCTGGCAAGGGCAAGGGCCTGAGTTCAATCCCTGATTCTGCAAAAAAAAAAAAAAGAAAAAGAATGACTGTCTTCCATCGTTAGAGTTGTTTTCTGTGGGGCACGCTGCCTAGGCTGTGGCTGAGCTGTGGCTGGGGTTGCCCTCCTCCTCCTCGCAGGCTCTTTATTCTGAATTCGGTCCCTGGTGCTGAGGGAGCATATGATCCACGCAGGCGTCCGCCCACATACTCGCAGGGCGCTGGCAGAACCCGCTTCAGGCTCCCCCTGCCTCCCTGGGGCCCGACGCCCTGCTGGCCCTCCATGTATGCTGGGTCTGTAAACTGGTGCTCCAGGTGCTGCCGTCCCGAGCGGCTCCGGTCCCCTTCACTATGTCTTAGGCTACTGTCTTCTGTGTGTGCGCTATACACTGTGTTTTATCTTGGCCAACTTTTTTTCTTCTCATTCTTTTGGGGTACTGATGTTCTGTAAAACAGAAGTTGGCAAAAGGGCCTCAGTCTTGAACTTCTTTAACTGAAATGCTAGCCTTTTAAGGGAACCAGCCTTGTACAAGGTCAACTCCAGCCTTTAGAACCTGGATTCCTTTCCTGCTGCCCTGAGGAACAGCATGCGGGGATATACAGCATGGCCCTGCTAGGTGCTTGGTCCGAGAACCCGCTCTGCTCTGACTGCGCAGGTGGGTGGTGCGTGCAGTGATCCGACCCACGTTCCCTCCGAGCAGGTGCCGCGGGCCCCCGGCTCTTCACCATCCACCAGATCGACGCCTGCACCAACAACCTGCCCAAAGCGCACACATGGTAAGTGCTGTAGCTGCTCCCACTGTCCTTGAAGGGGTTGTCCTGGGTGGGTTGACCTCTCATTCATTTCCCACTAGTAGGAGGACCTGTGGAAGGAATAAGCAGCTCAAAAAAGTGATATCAAATTACTTAGAAATCAGTAGGAAAACACCAGGGTGGCAGTGGACATGGGAGCAGTGTGGCCCTGTAGCTTCCTTGAGGCCCAGAGAACAATGGCCTGTGCCAGTGCTGGTCCTGAAGGCTGCGCTGAGGCCCTGCCTCTAAATGAAACTGTGTGAAGTCTGGTTTGCTTATTCACAGCTTCAATCGAATAGACATTCCACCCTACGAAAGCTATGAAAAGCTCTATGAAAAGCTGCTAACAGCCATTGAGGAGACATGTGGATTTGCTGTGGAGTGACAACGAATATCAAGGCCTTTTCCAGGACTATTTAAGCCTCTGACCGCCAGCCTCCCTTCAGCAGTTTCAAAGAATGCTGAAATACAGGAAAACCCGTCTCCCTCCTCTTTAAAGTTGTAGGACACTGTGAGGGGAAAGGACAATTTTGAAATTCCTTTTCAAGGAAAAAAGGTCTTTGTGCTTTGCCATGAGGACACCTTCAGCTGCTATTTGAAATGAGTATCTTGAACCTAAAGAATGCTGCCCTTCCTGCGCCTCCAGAGTGGGCAGCATTCTACACTTTAAGACTACTGCTATTTTATAACAGGTGAGCTGCTCAGCTCGCTCGCAGAGCTCAAGCCTTTCACACAGCAAGCCAACTGCAGCGGTCGGTACACATCTCAGTCCATTTGGGTAGAACACATGATTTGAACAGCTCCTGTACTTGCTCTTTGTAAAAGAGAATAAAGTTATTTTGAATTATTCTAACTTTATAAACAATTGGCTAAAAGAATCATTACCTTTACAAGATTAAGCCATTTACTTGTTTGTTTTTTCTATAGCAGAGCGTTGTATTTTGCAGTATGTGTTTTGACTTCGCCTAAGTGGGTTGTTTTTATATTTTTTCAAGCACAATTTTCCTGAAAATACAGCTATATTATTTTGGTTAACTTCCTAATGCACCATGTAGTCTAAATGTAGTAGTTTGATGCCATAAGATGTGTTCAGGGGTTCCCTGTTTTTAAAATGACTTTTTAAACATAATGTTTTTATCTTGAATCAATACAATCAGGTATTTTGGATTTACTTTTTATCTTAAATGGAAATACTGCATTTTTATAGCTTCTCAGAGTATGTCATGGGCGGGATTTGCATTCTGCCACTGGGTCAGCTGGACTTTACTATATATACTATTCCTGTAAACCAAAGTCTCTAATAAGTGCACCTAATTTATATTTTTTGCATTTCTATCAAGTAAACCATGCAAAAGCTTTGTTTAGATGCTCATAACTTTAATCAGCTAAATTGTGAAAAAGGAAAGTTTTACTCTGAAGATATTTAGTAAGCTTAGAAAACCCTGCTTTTTTCTCACAAGATGAACTGGACTGAGCCCTGGGGGTGGGGAGGGAGTGTGATTACTGCAGAGAGAGATTCTGCTCCTGGGACACCAGCCGCCTTAAAGTAGACTTTGGGAGGGCAGAGGGATCCCACCCCAGACCAAGCGGCCAGCCTACCCTGCACTCCAAGGGGAGTGGCCGGTCGCACACTGCCAATGGTGTGACAGAAGAGATTGCTGCAGATTTTAGAGTTCAGCTATGGGAAAAGAATGCACTGTTCTTTTTAAAAAATAGTCAAGTGAGAGCCGGGCATGGTGGCGCATGCCTGTAATCCCAGCACTCGGGAGGCGGAGGCAGGAGGATTGTTGTGAGTTCGAGACCAGCCTGAGCTACAACGTGAGCTTAAGGCCAGCCTGAACTGCATAGTGAGACCCTGTCTCAAAAAGACAAAAAAAAAAAAAAAAAAAAAAAA
>PVKA01023037.1:24265-36322 GCA_004027165.1 Ctenomys sociabilis | reverse complement strand
TTGCAGAACCGGGGATTGAACTCAGGCCCTTGCACTTGCCAGGGAAGCGCTTATTCCACTGAGCCATCTCCCCAGCCCCTTTCCTTACTTTCAATCTGGTTGATATTATTCTTTGCTCATGTCTATGGCACATAATGTTTATATTCCTTGAGGTTATTAAGTTCCTTACATGGCACATCTTTATCCTAATTACTCACTTCCCCTCCCCCTCATCATTTGCTCTTAGCCTCTTGGACTCCACCCCCTCTTCAAGAGATCTATTCCCTTGTCTCCTTATCCATACTTTATTATTTTCTTTGTTTGTACTTGCCCTTACTCAAATGAGAAATACCATATGGTATTTAAACTTATCTCACTCAACATTATATTTTTCATTAGAGGAATGCAAGTTAAAACAGTGCTTCTTAGCACTTTTGAAAAAAGATTCAGTCTTTTTTTCAAAAAGAATGACCATTATCATAGAGACAGGTCCCTGTTTAGGCCTTTAAAAATAAGGGAATAGGAAATCTAAGAAGGGAGAGTATATTTGACTCTTTATAGGTGGCCACATTTTGCATGATTAGAAGGCTTAGAAGACACAGAGAGTTTCAAGAGGTTGAGGGCCACCCACCCATCTGCGTAACCACACCAAGTTCCAGGGTCTGATTTTCCCCTCCTCCATTGTCTCCATTCTCTTTACATTTCAGCTTGTGAATTTCCATAGACTGGAAACTTTCTAACTTTACAGAGAGGCTATGTGAGTTGCCTAATTGGCTGGAAAGCCCACAACAGCCAAGAACTCGGGGGCTCCTGAAGACCACTTCTCTTCTAAATACTGAAAGGAACACATACGTTCAATTTATAGTTTTGCTACAATGAGATGCTACATTTTCATGAGGAAAGCATCCTGATTTGAATTCTGAATAAATGTTTGTTCACAGCATTACCTTCAAGCCCTGTTCTGACAAAATTACTTGAGAAGATAAGTTATCTCCAGAAATCATTACTCTTTTTAAAACCGTTTATTGGTATGTTTTAGATACACATTCTGGTTCTTATTTACACTTTCAGCTTGTCACACCAGAGGGAAAATGCAACATTTACACGTGTCTGACGGAATGATTTCAAGGTCCATCCATTTAGTTATAAATGTTGCAAGTTTATCCTTCTTTATGGTTCTACTGTATAAAAGAGACCATATCTTTTTTTATCTGTTCATCAGTTAATGGGCATTTGGGTCATTTCTCAGATTTAGCTTTTATATAGTGGGTTGCAATAAACATGGGCACATATATATTGCTATGGCATGATACTTTTAATTCTTTTGGGAAGATATCCAAAAGAGGGATAGCTGAATCAAATGGGACCTTGAGTCCTACTTTTTTTTTTTTTTTTTTTGTCTCTTGGAACTGGGGGCTGAACTCAGGAACTTGTGCTTGTAGGCACTTACACCACTGAGTTATCTCCCCAGACCAAGCCCTAGGTTTTTGAGGAACCTTAATATTGATTTCCACAGGTGGTTACACCAGTCTACACTCCCACCAACATTGGAGAAGGGTTCCCTTTTCCCCCACAGCTTCTTCATCATTTGTTATTGGTTGGTTTCTGGATAATAGCCATTCTTTCTGGAGTGAGATAGAATGTCAGTGTTGTTTGAACTTGCATCTCACAAATGGCCAGTGATGCTGAGCATTTTTTCATATATTTATTTGCCATTTTACTTCTTTATCTGAGAAGTGTCTCTATTCATTTTGGATTAGACCCTTAAGTTTGAGGTCTCATTTTTTTTTTAATTTCTTTATATATTCCAGGTAGTAGGCCACTGTGTAAGGAACAACTAGCTAAGATTTTTTTTTCCCACTCTGTGGGTTGTCTTTTTACTGTGTTAATGATTTCTTTTGCTGTACTAAAGCTTTTAATGACATTCCAGTTGTTGGCTTTTTGTAGTACTTCCTGTGTAATTTGGTTCTTTTTATGAAGTCTTTGCTTATACTTATGTCTTTAATAGTTATACTTATTCTCTCTTTCACTAGCTTTAGTTTTTCTGTTTTAATATTTCGAACTTGGATCCATTTAAATTTTAGTTTAGCACATGGTGAGAGATACAAGTCCAGTTTTAGACTTCATTGTGTAGAAGACCAGTTTTCTCAGTACCACTTAGTAAAAAGGCTGTCTTTCTTCCAGTAAATGTGTTTGGCCCCTTTGTCAAAGCTAAGGTGACTGAGTGTGTTTGAAGTTGTGTCTGCACCTTCTAATCTGTTTCATTGATCCCTAAATCCATGTTTTGGTCAATACCGAGCTCTTCTTATCATAGTAGCTCTGTAGTATAATTTCAAATCGAGGATTGTGATGCTTCCTGCCTTGCCCTTGTTGACTATAATTGTTTTGCTATTGCAGATCTCTTTTGGTTCCAAATGAATTTTAGGAAATTTTTTTCTATTTTATAATGTATGCTAATGGCATTTTGACTGGGATTGCATTAAACATGTATAATAATTTTGAGAGTATGACCATTTTTATTATGTTCATTCTTCCTGCCCAAGAGAAATGGATAGTTTTCTAATTTCTGATATACTCTTTAATCTCATTTTTCAAAGTACTATAGTTTTCAAATTAGAAATCTTTTACTTCCTTTCTTAAATTGACTACTAAGTATTTTATTTATTTCAGCACTATTATGAAAGGTATGGTTTCCCTAATTTTTCTCAGTGAGTTTGTTATTTGTGTACAAGAATGCTATTGATTTTTGATTATTGATTTTGTATCCAATTATGTGACTAAATTTGATCATTAAACCTAGGAGTCTGTTGGAGGAGTTTTGGGGACCTTCTCTGTACAGTATCATGTCATTTCTATATGATAATTTAACTCCTTCCTTTTCTATCGTTATTTATTTTATTTTTTTTCTCTTGTCTAATTGCTCTGGATAATGTTTCCAGAGGTGTATTGAATTAAAAATGGTGATACTAGACATCCTTAACTTGTTTCTGATTTTTTTTTTTGAACCAGGTATTAAACCCAGGCCAGGGAAGTGCTTACTCTACTGAGCCATCTTCCCAGCCCCTTGTTTCTCATTCTAAAGGAAAGGCTTCAGTTTTTGACCATTTGGTATGATGTTGGCTGTTGTTTTGTCACAGATGGCTTTTTATCAGATTGAGTTAAAGAACATCTGTTCTGATTTTTTTTTAGTTTTTATAATGAACTAGTGTTGGAGTTTATCAAATGTTTTTGTGCATCTATTGAGAGGCTCATGTGATATTTTTCTTTGACGTATTACACGTATTGATTTGTGTATGATGAACCATCTCTGCTTAGATTTTCTTTTTCAAATGACTTAATTGTGGAACAAACGCAAAAGCTCATATATCAGCACAGTACTTCTACATCCCAAAAAACAAGACCTCCAAAGAACGTGAGAATTTAGTAGGTCAGAAAAATTAAGAAAGGAGTCTTATAGAGTTGTAAAGTAGGGGACCTTAATTAGAAGTGACCTGATTCATAAGTTTATTCAAGGCAAAATATCTTCAAAGCCTTCTTTCAAAAGTGGGCATTTAGCCTCAGTTTGAATATTTCCAGGGACAAAGAACTTAAGCCAATTCCATTTTCAAATACTTATAACATTTTGGAAATTTGAGAAATATCTGACTCATTTAATTCCAATCCACTGGTGCTGCTTATACCTTTGGAAAGGAAAACTGTGAGATTAAATGCACCCCCTTTTCCCCAGTAGCTTTTGTAAGTTCCTTAGATATATATTCTTCATTCCTTTGGACTTAAGTCATGAGCATTATCAATAAAAATAACCATCTTTTATTAGAATGTATAATTTCTGCTAGTCTTTCCATACCTGCTATGACCTTACATAAACCTTGCAATGATCTTATGAATCAATATCCATACCCCTCCATAGATAAGGATTCTGAAGCTTCAGAGAGATTCAGTTGTTCATCACTATCTGAGTTGGCCCCTTCTAGATAAATTTTTCCATCAGCATATCTTGAAGGCATTTAGGAGCTGCACATGTCTTTATGGTTTTTGGCAGGGTGCTGGCAGTAGACATAATATATAAGAAAAAGAGAAAAAAATGAAAGCCTTTTAGCAAACTGACAGTTACTCAAAGGCACTAACTTGGAATGGTAGGAACAAGTAGCTCAAGTTCAGATTGATGGTGAAGAGGGAGGGGCAGTGCAGAAGAAGTCAGAAATGAGGGGGATTGGTTTAATGAAGCCTTAAGTAATTATCAAAAAGCTCTATGTAAGAGGCCAAACATGTTCACTAGAAGAAAGATAGCCTCTTTATAACACATGGTGCTAGAAAAATCTGATTTTCTACATGTCAAAAATTAAAATTAGACTCAGGTCTATCACCATGCACTAAGCTAAAGTCACAATGAATTAAATATCTGAGCATTAAAACAGAAATACCAAGTCTACTTGAAGAGAAAGAGGTGGAAATCTTGAAGATATAGGGGTAGGCGGGGAGTTCACGTACAAAAATCAAACTGCTCAGGAAATACTTCAAAGAATCAACAACTGGAATCTCATCTTATTGAGAAGTTTCTGTGCATCCAAAGAAATCACCAACAGAGTGAGACGACAACCCACAAATTGGGGGAAAAAAATCCTAACCAACAATCACTCAGACAAAGGACTTCTATAGAAAATATATAAACAACTAAAAAAAATCATGCTGTCTGTCCCGCCGCTCCAGACCCAGCACAGCCCGCCCAGTGAATGAGAACATCCACCACCCTTTTGGGAGCCCTGCAGACCCTCCAAAGCCCAGGCCCGGTGAGTGTGTGGGAGAGCTTCTGTGCTCTCCTCCCCCCCCATACCTCTCACACCCAGCCCAGGCCTGGCATACAGGCCTGGGGAGAAACTCTGAGGCAGAAGTCCTTGCACTGAGACTAGGGTCAAAATCACACAGCTAATCCAAACCAGAACGTCTTATTAAAGGGGCACAATAGGCTCACCTCCAAGGACAGCAACAGGAAGGAGGTGAGCACAGCAGCCAGACCCAAGCCAGGCAAAACCACATGAACTAGAACTTGGTGTAACAATACCCAAATTTCATAAGGGGCTAAGGTTCTTAGCACCAAAACTCTACACCAAAAGTCACAGGACAGAGCTGTAAGTCATGATAAAAACAAGGAGCCAAATGTAATCTCAGGAATCGAGCCCACCAATGATAAATGCAAAGAACACTAACACAGCTAAAATGAATGAATTAACAGAGTTGGGAGCAAGGAAAGAACAGCAGAAAGGTATAGAGGAATTCAGACCAGAATTAACACCTGAAAAACAAAAAGAAATTTTTGAATACATAGCATCAAAATTAATGAATCAAATCCAGAAACATATGGGGGAAACCCAGTGCCCACACAGAACAAACGCAGAGAACACTATTCCAACTGAAACATATGAATTATCATTGTCTCAGGCAAAGAAACAACAAAAGGATAAAGAGGAACTCAAAGCAGAAATAATTTCTGAAATAAAAAAAGAAATCTTTGAAATCATAACATCTGAAGTAAAGAATCAATTCTGGAAATATATGGAGGAAATTCAATTTGGAAAAAACTGCAGAAAAAAAAATTAATAGCTACCTGTAATGAAGAAATTGACAAAAAAAATAGAGGCAATTAGAAATATGACAGATTCCTTGAATGAGCAATACAGGAAATAAATAGATCAAATGAAGCAGAGTCAAAGAGATATAGAAGAACTTAAAATCTCAATCATGAGTTTACAAAACTGTTTGAGTGAAAATGAAGACAGATTCTCAGATCTTGAAGCTGCTGGTGCAGCCAGTGAAAAGGTGAGAAAAGATCTCTTAAAAACAACTAGGATGGAGGAAAAAAATAATCTATCACATGCAAGATGATGACAGGATGAGCAATGTGAGATTAATAGGCAACAGTGAGAAAGGAGTCAACACAAATGATATAAAAAGAATATGGGCAGAAGTAATAGCAGAAAACTTCCCAAATATGAGGAAACAATCTAACAATCAGATAACTGAAGCATACAGAAAGCCAAATAACTTCAACCCAACTAAAAACACACTGAGGCATATAATAGTCAAGATCCCAGAAATCCAACATAAGAACACTATACTGAAAGCTGTTGGAGAAAAGAAATAGATCACATTCAAAGGAAAACCCATCAGAATTATGGCCGACTTCTCTTCACAAACCATGAAGGCAAGGAGAGCATGGAGCAGAGTTCTTTAAGTCCTCTACGAAAACAAATTCCAGCCCAGACTACTATATCCTGCAAAACTCTCTTTCAAGTTTGATGGAGAAGTGAAATACTTCCATGACAAAGAACAACTAAAGAATTTCATGACAACAAAGCCATCCCTATACAGGCTACTGAAAGATGTTCTAGAAAGGGACCACAATGACCAGAACTCCACAAATAAGAACAGAAGGAACCCACTAAACAGGGCAAACAACTAAATACAGGACAAGAAGGAGTAAACAACAGAGAGCAAATAACATGACAATCATAAGTCAACACATTTCAATTATAACCATCAATGTAAATGGAATCAATTCAGCAATAAAGAGAAATAGATTGGCATAGTGGATTAAGAAACAAAATCCAACAATATGCTATATACAAGAAACACACCTCACTCTAAAGGACATTCATAGGCTTAAAGTCAAAGGATGGAAAACAATACTGCACGCCCCAGCACTGCAGAAAAAAGCAGGGGTAGCAATTTTGTTCTCAGACAGTCTCAACTTCAAACCAAGAATGATCAAACGACACAAAGAAGGCCACTATATACTGGTTAGGGGAAGAATTCAACAGGAAGAGATAACACTCATAAATATGTATACACCAAACACAGGAGCACCCAACTATGTAAAACAAATCTTAATGGACATGAAAAAGCTAATTTCCAATACCATAATCTTAACAGGAGACCTAAATACCTCTCTATCCCACAAAGACTGGTAAACTAGACAAAAAATTAGCAAAGAAGTAGTAGAACTGAACCAGAGCCTGGAACAAATGGACTTGGTTGACATATACAGAGTATTCCACCCAACCACAGCCGAATACACATTTTTTCAGCTGCACATGGGTCATTCTCTAAAATAGACCACATACTGGTCCATAGGTCATGCTTAAGTATATGCAAGAAAACAGAAATTATCCCATGCATATTATTTGACCACAGTGCAATGAAACTGGAAATAAATGACAAAAGAAACCAGCAAAAGCCCCTAAATACATGGAAATTAAACAACACCCTACTCAGCAATCAATGGGTTCAGATGAAATTAAACAAGAAATTCAACAATATCTATAATTCAATGAGAATTCAACCACAACTTATCAAAATTTATGGGATGTGATGAAAGCAGTTCTCTGAAGGAAGTTCATAGCTATGAACTCACACATTAAGAAAACAAAATGGGAACAAATAAACACACTAAAGTGACACCTCCAACATCTAGAAAATGAAGAGCAAACCAAATCCAGAGCCCAAAGATGAGAAGAAATCATAAAGATTAGAGCAGAAATTACTTCAATTGAGATGAATAAAACAGTTCAAAGAATCAATAAATCAAAAAGCTGGTTCTTTGAAAAACTAAATAAAATTGATAAGCCATTAGCTAACTTCATCAAAAAGAGGAAAGAAAAAATTCAAAAACAAGCAATAAGGAATGAAAAGGGTTCAATCACCACAGACCCAGTGGAAACTCAGAAGATTATCAATAGCTACTTTGAGAATCTTTACGCTCACAGAATAGAAGACACAGATGAAATGAACACATTCCTAGAAAGGTATAAATTACCAAAACTGAATCAAGAAGACGAAACAACTCCCAATAAACCAATAACAGCCAACGAAATGTGAAATGTAATAAAAACCTTGCCAACAAAGAAAAGTCGAGGTCCTGATGGATTCACAGTTGAATTCTACAAGAAATTGACAAAGTCCAACACTCATTCATGTTCAAAATCCTTCAGAAAATTGGAAAAGAAGGCCTCTACTTCAACTTGATAAAAGCCATCTATGAAAACACAATGGCTAATATAATTCTAAATGGGGAAAAACTGAAATCTTCTACTCTTAGATCTGGTATAAGACAAAGATGTTCTTTATCACCCCTCCTGTTCAGTATAGTTTTCGAATCATTAGCTACAGCCATAAGACAAGAGGGAGAAATAAAAGGAATAAGAATAGGTAAAGAAGAAGTTAAATTATCACTATTTGCAGATGACATGATACTTTACTTGGAAGACCCAAAAAACTCCACCAAGAAGCTAGTAGAATTGATAAACAAATTCAGCAGCATAGCAGGATATAAAGTCAATACATTTCTCTACACAGATAACAAACACACTGAGAGGGAAACTATAGAAACAATACCTTTTACAATAGCACGGTGAAAAATGAAATATCTTGGAATTCATCTAACTAAAGAAGTTGAAGATCTTTTCATGGGAAATTATAGTACTCTGAAAAAAGAGATCATAGAGGATTTCAGAAAATGAAAGAATATACTCTGCTCCTGGATAGAAAGATCCAACATTGTGAAGATGGCCATACTCCCAAAACTGTTGTACAGATTCAATGCAATCCTTGTCAAACTACCAACAAAACACCTCCTGGACCTAGACAAATCATTCTTATAATTTATTTGGAACCAGAAAAGTCCTAGAATAGCAAAGGCAATCCTGGCTAACAAACACAAGTCAGGAGGCATTACAATTCCTGACTTGAAATTATACTACAAAGCTACTGTGATAAAATCAGCATGGTATTGGCAACAAAATAGACCTGAGGATCAATGGAATGGACTAGAAGATGCAGAGACCTGTATGAACACACTCAACCACTTGATCTTCGACAAGGGGTCAAACACACTTACTGGAAGAAAGATAGCCTCTTTAACAAATGGTGCTGGAAAAATTGCCTCTCCACATGTCAAATACTAAAACTATCACCATGCACTAAGCTAAAGTCAAAATGGATCAAAGATCTTAACATTAAAACAGAGATACTCAATCTCTTGGAAGAGAAAGTAGGAGAAACTCTTGAAGACATGGGGTAGGTAAAGAGTTCGTAAACAAACATGTATTCTCATGGGAAACACTTGAAAGACTTAACAACTGGAACCACCTGCTATTGAGAAGTATTTGCATGTCAAGAAATTACCATCAAAGTGAAAAGACAACCCACAAATTTTGAAAAAATCCCAATTCATAAGAACTCAGACAAGGGTCTGCTCTCTAGAATTTATAAAGAACTAAAAAATATCAGGGCCTCTAAATTTAAAGACTCAATCCAGAAATGGGCATCATAGATGAACACACATTTCTCAGAGGATGAAATTAAAGAAGCAAATAAGTATATGAAAAAATGCTCCACATCACTAGTCATCCATGAAATGCAAATTAAAACAGCACTGAGACACCATCTCACCCCAGAAAGAATGGCTATCAGAAACAAATCAACCAACAACAAATGTTGGAGAGGTTGTGGGGAAAAGGGAACCCTTCTCCACTGCTGTTGGGAATGTAGACCGGTGCAACCATTATGGAAATCAGTGTGGAGACTTGTTAAGAAACTAGGACTGTAAATCCCATTCAAGCCAGCTATCCCCCTACTGGGAATTTTCCCAGAGGAGCTGAAAACATCATATCATAGTGATATATGTGTACCTATGTTTATAGCAGCACAATTTGTGATAGCAAATCTTGGAAACAACCAAGATGCCCATCATATGAGGAATGGTTGAAAAAGATGTGGTACTTTTATACAATGGAGTATTACTCAGCTGTAAAGAATGATAAACTCGAAGCCTTTATATTTAAGTGCATGCCATTTGAACACATACTTATAAGCAAAATAAACCAGACTCACCTGTGCAAATATCATGTAGTCTCCCTAGTATAACTCAAAAGAAGAACTGCAAATAGAAAAGTATAATGCAGTTAAAAGGAAAACGAGAACTTGAGGATTGGGTAATGAGGAGAGGGCAACGAGAAACACTGAGAAACTTGACAGAGGCAAGACCATTCACTTATACACACTAGATGGGTAAGACAATGATCCTGAGAAACATCAGGAGATTTTTGAAACTAGCAGTGAAGTGGTAAGATTCTCACCCCAACTAACTATATATGCTGATACCTGTGAGCCAAGAAACTGCACTGAATTTAACAAAGTGTAATAGAAGAGTCACACTCCAAAGGCCTGCCATTCTGGTCTTCTGAATATGTACTTCTTGTCATGACACACCAGATATTACTAACTGCCCTTTTTTAAAGGGTAGTAAATGAAAAATAAGACAAAAAAAGTCACAGGACAGCCATGCTACAATGTTACTATACTGTATATGGATGGATTTCTAAATACATATGTAAATATATGGAAGTGTTCATTCCTATTTTTTAAAAAAATTTTTTCTTCTTCATATTCTGTACAGACTTAGTTTAGTATCTCAATACTTGATGGAAAATACATGTTCCATGTTATGCCTATGATGTCTGATATTTAGACTAATAGTGTGGGTAAACTGAACTGCATATGTTGCAGGGTAATAATAAACTTCTCTTCTGGAGGGTTAACAACCTAAGTTTGTAGATCAGAAATTGGAGAAAAAGAAAGGCTGCAAGGTCAGCCAACATTTTGGCCCTAGCCTTTGAAGGTCAGTGAAGACTCGGAGCACAGGAGAATTTGTACTGTAACATCATGTGACTCAGGAGTGCCCCAAATTTTCTGATGAAGGAGATTATGGGGCCACAGAGGAATGTGACTGATGATGTATAGTGCACCTAGCAAGAGTTACATAGAGAGAAAACTTTCTCTCAGGCTTCCACAGAGGCAAATTGGTCAAGTAACGGCCGAGACTCATCAATAAGGCTGACACTGACAAGGGATCTACAATGTGCAGTACAGAGTTACAGGATAAACCCCGAGGGTACCTAACTGACCTTATCTGATACAAAAGTTACATTTTTTGTTATATAGGTGTTGCTTTAACTTGGTCTTAACCATCCAGCCGAAAAGTATAAAAATGGAGGTATAAAAAGTAAAGTCATATTAATATACTGAGCTGTGAGTGGCTCAAATCAACAGCTTCTGTGGATAACCTGCTTCTATTGTGGACTGCTGATCTGGGTTGGATTGTTTGTTTTATTTAATATATATATTTATGTATATATAAAATTAGCCATCCATGTTTTGAAAATCTGTAACATATGTATCATTCTATGTTACCCTGCTTATGTCATTTTTTCTTTGTTTTTGTTTCTATTTTTCACTCTTCAAGTTAAAAAACAAATAAATAAATTTAAAAATTGGGCATGTGAGATGAACATACACTTCTCAGAGGAAGAAATACAAATGGCAAATAAATACATGAAATAAGTTCCACATCATTCATCTATCCAGATAAATTAAAACAACACTGAGATATCTCACCTCCAAAAGAATGGCTGTCATAAAGAAATCAATTAATTACAAATTCTGTAGGCTGTGGGAAAAAAAGAAAACCTTTCTCCACTGTTGGTGGGAATGTAGACTGGTACAACCACCATAGAAATCAGTATGGAGACTCCTCAGAAAAACTAGGATTGGAAGTTCCATTCAACTCAGCTAGTCCCCTTCTACGTATTTTTCCAAAAGAACCGAAAACATCATATCACAGTAATATATGTGCACCCATGTTTATAGCAGCACAATTTATCATAGCTAAATCTTGGAAACAACTCAAATGCCCATCACCTGAGGAATGGATAAGAAAAGATGTGGTATTTTTACATAATGGAGTATTAGTTAGATATAAAGAAAGATAAACTTGAGGCTTTTATAGGTAAATGGATGCAACTAAACACCATACTTAAAAGTGAAATAAGCCGGGCATGGTGGCGCATGCCTGTAATCCCAGCACTCGGGAGGCTGAGGCAGGAGGATTGTTGTGAGTTCGAGACCAGCCTAAGCTACAAAGTGAGCTTAAGGCCAGCCTGAACTGCATAGTGAGACCCTGTCTCAAAAAGACAAAAAAAAAAAAAAAAAAAAAAAAAAAAAAAAAAAAAAAAAAAAAAAAAA